>VYZW01027650.1:0-12141 GCA_013401315.1 Balaeniceps rex | reverse complement strand
TTTGTCACGAAACAACTTCTACAGAGAGCATCGTGAAATAAATAGGGCAGAATTTTTAAATTGCATGTTACTGTGAAAAGAATAAAAGGAGCAGTAAAACCTGGCATTATTTCTCAATGAGCTGCAGGGAGACTCTGATTACCAAAGAAAAACAATCATCACAGGGAGGAGTGTGGGTTGGAGCGGAAGCACAGAAATAACAGTACACCAGATAGCTTAGGCAAAGCTTTTAAGCAAAATATCCCCACAGGAAATATTTGATGCTTTGTCATTGTCTTGTTTTACAGCTTTAAAGAACTAAATTGCATGGTAGAGAGAAAGAAGTTATGGGATAAATTTAGGATCCAGGTTCTCTTTAAGACATAGCAGCAGAGAGAAGAGCAGTATGCTAGATCATATAGTTTATCTTCATAGAAGAAAAATCCAGCTTTCTTGTTATCACTTATTCTGTACTGCAGAGAAATTCCTTGAATGTTTGGGATTATTTTGGAATGTCAAACCAGAAGAGATCTGTGGTTAATTTTCTCCAGTGTCCCAGCTCTAGAAGTGGTTAATGTTAGCTCTTTTAAAACAATATTCAAAGAAGGAACAGATGCACAGCATGGAAGAGTACAAAAACATTTTTCCTTCCTTATCCTTTCAAAGAAGACAGAAGGGAAGCAGAAGCAGTAGTAAAGAGGTGCTTTGATTGGGAAGCAGAGAACTGAAGATTTAAGAAGATGAAGCAGCATGGCTTGTTTAGCTTAGCAGGCGGAGTTGAATGATGGTGATATTGTCATCCTTAATTACACAGGCCAAACAGCAGGAAAGAGCAGCACCATAAGAAATGGACATAAGTTGGCTGTAACAAAGATGGCCTGTGAATTAGGAAAAGGTTTCTAAGCAAAAGGAGAGAGTATCAGAAGAGCTTTCTAGTAGGAGCAAAAAAACCTAGAGGGTGTTATGGCAGAGCCTTGACCCTTTGTCCATGAGACTACATGATGTAGCTGCATTCAGTAACAGGAGACTGGACTTAATGTCCCAGGAGATCCCTTCCAGTCCTAGTTATTTGAAGCTTGTTTTCCCCAGTTTTCTCTGTATGTTGCTTTCATATCCATCTTTTTGTGTGTAAATAGTTGCTGTATGATAATGCTTGTTTTTTTTAGGAACTGTTTTTTTTCCCTCAGATATGTATGGGTGCATGTTCTGAATATACATGCATAAATACATATTGGAAACGAAATTACTATGAAAATAACACGATAAATGTAGACTTTGTGGTTGCCCCCCCTGCCATGTTTGTACAGGTTTATTATTCAGCTTCTAATTACATCATTGTGCATGTTAAGGTTTAATCACAGAATGATTTTTCCTTAATTTGCCTTACTAACCTTCTGCCTCTGTTGTCAGTTGCTTTTCATGGAAAAAGTTAAGGTTCCTGCTGCCTTGCCCTTAAATTCACACATCCTGATCTGGCTTCTGGACTCTGTGAAATCTTCAATAAACTTTTTTTGTAACAGTTGTTCTACTGTCTTCTTCCAACATCTTACAATTTTCTTTGACATCTATCTTGTAGATCACCCATATTTTGTGGGAGTTCAGTTCCACCCAGAGTTTTCCTCAAGACCTATGAAACCTTCACCTCCATACCTTGGACTGTTGCTAGCAGCAACTGGGACACTCAGTGCATACCTGCAACGTGGATGTAAACTGTCTCCAAGGTAATCTTTCTTACTTACATGCCTGCAGTTTGACAGTCACATTTTTGGAGGGACTGTCCTGTCCTTCAATTCAGAAGTCCAGAAGAGGAAAAGGAGTTTTTCAGTATATTGATTTACTTGTTCCTGTGCACGCCTGACATAAACCCTGGTGTAAAAGTATCTGTAAGCAGTAAGCACAGTTCCTGACTTGCTCCTTTTCAGAGGCTATTAGGGTTAAAGCCTATAACCAGAAAGAAGTAAAAAAACCTTTAGTAAATTCACATCAAGTCAGTGGCCTCCTGTGTTAACTTTCATTAATGGTAGTTTCACAGGGAAAGAGGTTTTCTAGAGGATCAAGCAGTGAAATGAAATTCTTACCTAGTTGTATTTGAATGATGATAGCAACAAAAAAGAAAAGACTGATTTTATTTTGCAGTAGCTAAATAATTAATACCATCTAGCAGAGACAGGCCTGAAACAAAACAGTTGGGATATCTTTAGACTTATGGAAGGGTTTGGATCTAGATCAAAACTGGATGGTTCAGCCAAACTAAAATCCTTTGTCCTAGTTCCCTTGGACACAGAGTTTTTGGTTTACTGAATGTAGCAATAGTTGTTAGCCAGTGTAAACTCATTCTTGTTTATTTCAGTGATATTAATAACAGTTACAGTTTCATTACAATAACAATAATAAAGAGGTCAGAGGGAAGCCTAGAGTACAATAACAAAAATGAAAAAAAAAAAAAAAATCACAGAATGACTGAATAATAACACAGGACAGATCCAGCTCTGGTTTACTGGCTTTTCCTCTAAACAAGGCACCAAACTTACTAGTTTTGTGGGGGTTTTTTTGAGCATTGCTTTCTATTAAAATGAGGTCCTTTTCCTTAAGCGAGAAACAGAAATTTTATTCAAGTTTCAGTAGTAATGGAAAATAGCTAAGCCAGATCAGATCAATCTATTTTGGTACCCTGCTCCTTATGGGTATCAGTTGTCTTTCATAAATGCACTTCATCTTTGCTCACCCTGGCCAATTGTGCAATGATGTACATACAGAGAGAATTTCTTTCTGATCTGCAAACTACAGCTTGATTGAAATACTCCTATTACCTTAGCCTGTCATTGCTATTAGCGGTCATAACATTATCTACCTTTTAAAATTTGTGCCAATGCATTACACAGGTCAAATTTTTGTGGTCCTTGGCAGGAGGGAGTGTTCAAGCACAGTGATCTTCAGTCTTTTCCTCTTGTGGGCACACTCTGCCTCACAGTTCATCTTGTTTCCCAGGTCCAAATATCGTTTTTTTTACTGCTTCCTCCCATAAGTATACCTATTCGTCTCTCTGAGATAAAGAAAAATTACTTTTCTTGAATGAGTGATCTGCATGTGTCCTGCTAATTTAAATTTAAATCCCTTAGCATTATAGCAAACATGTTTTCTAAGCTTGACTTTTCAGCAATTTCTGAATATGTTTCAGCAATTACTGAATGTGCTGCACTTATTTGAATTAATCAATAAAAAAGCATACCCAACTCTTTTTCTTCATGTTCATACAATAAACTCCAACCAACAGTTAAACACTTAGAAAAGACAAAAATTCATGCCCCAAAACTTTATGTATAAAAATAGAAATCTTACCATTTACCTAGTTACACAGCAGTCAAGCAAACCCTTTTGTTTTGAGAAAGAGCACTGGAATACAAAAACATTTTGAAGCTAAGAGAGGAGCATTTTGCTGGGAAGAACATTTAGGAGGGAATTTCAGTGCTAATTACAGCACACCCACTCATATTAACATATCCACCTGCTGAGTGGAAAGGATTTCCAATTTAAACCTTTAAACACCAGAATGCTAGTGATTTCATTGAGAAGTAAAGCTAAGGCATGTCATAACAAGACTGAAACAAATCTGAGGAGAGGATTTTCTGCACACATCATCCAGCACTGCCTACATGAATTGTAGGCAAAAGCAATGAGCAAAGATGTAACCTGAAAAAGAATTTGTGGAGGCCAGCAAGTTGAGCAGATTACCTAAACTAGGCTATTAAAAACACTAAAAACAGAGTTAATGATGAAGTCCTGAGACAAAAGGAAATACATATTTCAGCATGAGATTCTTAACAGCAAATTACCCCAGAACATTTAACAGCCCCATAATTAGGATGTAATTTTAGAACATCCGACACCTGGACAGAAGCACTAGCTTCTAAGCAAACAGTAAATTTAAAGATGCATCACACCTCCCAGGAGAGTGCCCTAAATAAATAAAAGTGAATAAACCTTCTCTTAAATTTTTGTGAGGCCTACTCTGGTAGACAGCCTGAGAATGCTTACACGTAGGCATGAGCATACCTAGTTTGAGACTGGAATGCATCCTCAGGTAAACTTAGTTCCCAGGAGCTTTGGTGTGTACAGAGACAGTCAAGAACTGAGCAAAGGATTGGAGTTACTCGGTGATGAGTTATTACTTAGTTACCTGAAGTGGTAGTTGGGCATCTAACTTGCCTCTGTGGTTTCAGCCTCTAATGCATTATGGTATGAGTGCCTAACCATCAGACAAAGCCATGCACTTAATTTCCTTGTGAATGCTTTTAAATCATGACATTTTCCAAATCTTTCCATGGAAATACTGAAGTCACCATTTCATGTGGAGCTGAGAAAGGTGAGAGGCTGCCAGTTTACAGGTTTCATTTTAAAGGACAGAGAAAACCAGAACCACAGGAGACTCTCAGAAAGTGTACAATACCCACAAATGTGCTGCTTTTTAAGAGAGACCAAAAGGTTTTAATAGAAAACTAGTGGATGAAGAGGGGAACTTCATGTGTAATGTTGTTGGCTTTTACTGAGTCTTACAGTTTCATAATAATAAAAACTGGCTTATCTTTGGGAACAGTGTCATATGGATTACAAAACCACTGATGTACAATAAAGCCATGTTGCTGGGTTTTATTTCCCCATAGCAAGTTTAACGTCAGCAGGCTTTATTTCTTCTTGCCACTCAACCAATATCTTTATTAATGGCCTGCAAGAGTAGGCCTTAATGATATTTGCAAATAACGTCATTTAATTAAGCGCAGAAAGCCCTATTAAGAACAAAGAAATAACATAAAAATATATAAGGAATTTAGAAACCTGTGCTGAAAATAATGAAATCATGTGCTTCTTTGGAGGAAGAGGGTAACAAGCTAAAGATAAATAATTTAAACACAAACGTCCAGTAGATGGGAGGAAATGTAGGAAGTGAAAGATGTTCCTAGGTGAGAAAGTTTGGGCAGCTAGGACTACCACCAAAAGAAATTTTGGAAGTCATTAGTGAATATGCTAATGTGAGGCACCAATCCAATGCCGTCTAGTCACAGAGTACTCTGTTAAGTTCTGGGCAGGTTATTAATAAAAGGTGACTTATGAGTTGCATTCAGAGACAAGGAACAAAAGTGGCCAGAGGACAGAAGGAGTTGTGCATAAAGAAAAAAACCTCAGAAGACTTGCCTATATGGTGCTTACTACACTAACATGGTCCAACTATCTCCCGAATCAGCTGTGTGGGGAGGTTTGGGTAAGCACCTATAAACAGAACATGAAACAGCCTGTGTGACATGTTCTGGTGTATGAGGGACAAAGAAGGTATGGGCAGGGCCATCTCTGATGTCCCCTGTACATTGTCGCCAGCCAAGAACACATCTGGCATGGCATCATATTTCTGCCATTGGCCAAATCCAGACATTTCAGAGGAAAGTGAAGGAAATCTTGTGGTTTGAAGACTGTCAAGAGAGCAGCAAGAGAGGGACTGCTACACAAAAGACGGCAATCCAGGAGCCAGAGGTGGCAACTGTACTGGTAGGGGTAGTGTCCTTACCAGTAGGAGTCAGTACCACAGTCGCCAAAGAAGGCAAGTGAATTGGCTCCAGTGACAGTCACCGTGTCCTACAGACAGTCTAATGCAGAAGTGCAAAGCGACGAGTTAGGTCTGAGGTCAATCCGGGAAGTCCAGTCAGCAAGTGGCTACAGAACTACAGAGATGGGTACAGGCATGCCTGTGACAGCTCAGGCAAGGACTGGGAGCCAAGGCTCCTGGGCCCATCGGTGGAGGCCCCAGGTGAGGATGGTCAGGGCAGCTAAGACCTGTTGGTACCATCAGAGCTCTTACAGAAAACTGTAGAAAAAGTCTTAAAGGAAATCCCTTCTCAGCCATAGTGGTACTTAGTGATGAACTTAGTAATGGTTAGTTATGGCAGTTACTTTGTCATTTTAATGTTAGATGCTTACAGTGAAGACACTTCTGAGCTAATCACCCAAAGTCTTTTTCTGTAGTCGTGAAGTGAATATGCACTTCAAAGGAGCCAAATAGCTCATGATAATGGTTAAGTGGGTCAGAAGCATTGTACCCTACAAGTGCCTGTTTCTCTCTGTTCTGTAAGAAGCTGGTGGCAGCTATCTCAGATGAAGATGTCTAAAGCCGAATGGATTGAATCCCATGCATGAGACTCAGCTGAGAGCTTTTATAACACCCAGATATGTTCTGGCATTTTGGTTGTGATTTTTTTGTAATGCTGGGTCCTAATAAAACCACTATCCTAGGTCTCGTTATGTGAGTGCAGATGTCTGGCAGGTTGGACCTGGGGAGTCTTAGTTATGTGCTGAGGGATTCTTTAATGAAATGATGTTTCATGGAAGCATAGGATCATATAATGATGATGATCATAATAAATGATACATGATCATTTTAATGATCATATAATGATCATAAAAATATGCACCGAGAAATATGGGTGACTGCAATTATAACCGTTGCACAATCAAATATGCATTTATTTTAAATAATGTTTTAATGACTATAATAATCATTCAGCTTTTTGTGGGGGGAAGAGATAATAACAATTGACATATTTCTTTTTGCTAGGTTCTCGAAAGCTAGAACAATTGTTTGTTTTAAACAGCCACAGCCTGTACTAGATGTAATTACATTTATCTTTAATTTGCATTGAGGAAGAAATGCACGTAGCTTGACTACTGCCTTTGCAGCAAATAGCATTACTGTAACAGTTGTTTAAATTGCTTACATTTCTGGAAAAGGACTTTTTTGTCAATTATACATTAAAAAAGGATGAAAAAAGCCCCTCTGAAACTGTGTCAAATACTTTATTTCTAAAGAATGTTGATCTGGATTTTCCAAATGAAACAAACAGAATGTTCAAGGAGTACCCATTTTACAATTGCCTGTGTTTCTTAATAAAAACATTGAAAGCAGGCAGTTTGGTGCTTTTGAGTGGCTGTTTGAGAAATATAGGTTTAAAATTGGTCTTGAGTCTTAATTCTAGTGATTTTGCAGCTGAGATTGGTTGCTGAGGTGATGCATTCCAGCTTCATGCCACGTGGCCCCAGCTATCAGCTGCCTTCTGTACCATACCGACAGGCAATCTTCTCATCTTGCCTCCTTCCATGCTTTAGACTGATGCATAGCAGAGGTATGATGATACCTCTGTCAGTAGAACAGAGAGATCTGAAATGGGCATGAATTTGGTAATAAGGGAACACATGCAGGGGGAAGCTCTTTTTATTGCTTATGACTTGAGAAGACGGGGATCTGAGAATGAATGAACTTTAAAACAAACCAAAACCCCGTAAGGTAATTTCTCAACAGAGGATGCTTTCCTTGCTTCAGTTGGGAAATATGTTGCAGTTAACTGCAAAGTGAAATGCCAGCTAGGTACTGGTTGATAGTTCACTTTGCAGTGAATGTATTTCCATTAACTACAGGTAGATTAGGTGTAAGGATCAAAGTGACCAAAATTCTTCATCTTGAAGACTGAAGTGACTGACTAGATGCAGTGACACTGCATGCTCTGAGTTTTGTTCTGTTTTTCTCTTGGCCACATCTTTATACTCCAGATCCCATGAAGAAAAAAGACAGAATAGAACTGCTGTGATGGCCTTAGATCTGCTCACTAGCTCCTTTTTGTTGGGAGCCCACTGTTGTGGGAATGGTTACAAACAAGATGAACTGGGTGTCAGGTTCCTGCCCAAGATAATTACTAATTAATTTGTACACAAACTGAGAGAAAACTTGCTGAAGGAAATGTAAGCATATTTTTTCAGTTGAGGGCTCAGTGTGAAAAAGAATTTCATAAAGGAAAAGCTGGGCTTACTTGATTTCCCACCACCACCACTTTCATAGCCAGCACACTTAAGTAAGATTGCGTAATATTGGCAACTGTGAGCACAAAATATCTATTTGTTTTTTGCGTTTAATGTCTGTGTGGCAATTCAGTGTAATTTGGAAGGAAGTACACATTTATTCCTTAAAGAGGTGATGACTCATTTGTGGCTAATACCACCTGGAGTTTTTCTTCAGATTACTTACCAGTTGAACACAGTTCATATCACAGTAAATCTTACAAACTGGACATCAGCACTGGTTTGAAGCTATAGCACCCAGGTGCAGATATGCCAAGATTTATGAGTCCTTGTTTGCTTTCAGGTCCGCCAGCAGCTTAGCTCTTGAAGTTCAGGTTTCCTTGGAGTCCAGGTTCTTCTTGTTAAGATGATGCCACAGCTTCTGGGGGTTCTTAGAGATATCATTAAAGCAGCTGAAACTGTGAGACTGACAGTTACCTGAGTCTGAAGCCCAAGGGCTGACCCTTACCTGGGTATTTCCCCCACCTTTCTTGCCACTGTGGCCTGCCTGTTAGAAACAAAACTGACTTACACCCAGCAGGACAGCCCTAAAGTAGGGGAGACCATGAGGTGCTACTGCAAAACAGTCAAGAATGTGTTGACAAAAGCCCTACTCTGGGATGTGGAGTCAAACAGTGTACTGAATTGGGCAGTGTGGGAACAGGAACAAAATTGTCATCGGCTGAGTAACTGTTTCAGCCTCTGGGCTAGTGGCTAGCCAAGTAATCCTCAGCTTCTGCAAGCTGGAAGCAGGCCTGAGAAGTTAGGGTGGCAAGTCAATGAAATGAGGGAAGCCGCTAAGTGTTATCTAACTTCTTCTATGTGTGAATGCCTCTAAAACCTATGTCATTGAGTAGGGGAGGAGCGATGATGAGAGTGCTGGGTGGGGATCAGCGCCTAACTGTCTTGAAGAGATGAAGCTGGGCAGTTCTCCACTCACCTCATTGGTCCCTGAGCATTTTTACTTAAGCATCTGTCTCCCATACTGTGTTGTACATGGAGCTCTGGCATATGTTTTGGGGCTGTGACTGCCACTGGGCAGCAGAGCCCATTAAAAAAAAAAAGTTCTCTGAAGACTTTGGGCTTAAACCAGGGCTATCGTGAGATTACGCAGCTCTGTGCAATCGCAGTTTTACCCTCTGTTCTGTGGACAATTTTTGCTATTTTGCTGTGATGTGAAAATGCAAAACTGTTTTAATAATACTGAATTTTTGTTCCATGTTTCCATGGGTACTTTCAGAAAGAAGTAAGTACAATGTTGGTGATGTTGTGTTTGTCTGTGTGCATCTGGCATGCTTGATCATACTGTTAACAACACTTTCCTCACTTGAACTGTGTAATTGTTTGCCAGCTGGTGAAATGATCAAATCGAGCATTTCTTGCTAGCCTGATGACACACTCTTTATAAGAATCACATCAACAACATGTATGTCATGTGAAGAAAGGGCAGAATGCGGTAGGCAAAGTCTTAATGTTAGAGCAGTTGGAATATGTACTCTGTCTTGTACAGAATTTGGTACAGGGATTTGCTGTAACTGTGGGAGGCTTTCCTAACAGTCAGAGGTAGAAATTAAATGAGATGACTGTTGGTGCCACTCCTCCTGTCCCACTCTATTAAAATGGTTGTGTGTTTACCTAATCTCTGTTGGTTTGGGTTTGTTTTTGTTTTTTTTTTTTTTGTTTCGTTTTGGGTTTTTTGCAAAGAAGAGAGGATGAAAGTCAGGCTACAAAGCAAGGATCAGTAACAAGCACCATTATAACTGAGTGCAGTCTGTTCACTGTTCCACATTGTAGTCTAGATCAAAGATCTCCAGCTGCGGAGTTACGTAGTTCCCCTTGAAACGTTACACCGCAGGCAGTCACTGTGGAGGATCAACTGATGAGGCTGTGTCTAGGTGGGTCGTGGGCTGATTACGTGCTTGATGTCTCAGTGGGAGATCGTACCCAGAAGTGGGGAGCATGACGTGACTGAGGTCCTGTTGGCTGGAGGATGAAGGTGTACGTGGTAAGAGTGAGATGTGACAAGACAGGTGTGCAGTGGCTGGAGTAGCGGCTGACACTGGTGTACCCACACAAACGAGGTCTGAGATCCCCACCTGTACTGTGTTAACCATAACCTGCTCTCTGAAGTATCACAGAACTGACCGGAATTATTGCTGCTCGAATGTGCTTCTCGGTTCCTTGGGCTCTGTTTGGTGGCTCATGATCTTGGGAAATTTAAGTATCTGGAAAACAGACTGTAGAAGTGAAGTGTAGTAGGGGGAGGTTGAGGCTGGAGGTTCTTCTGAAGAGGTGCAGTTTGTGTGCTTAGAGTTAAGATAAACCTGGAGACCCTGTAGACCTCACAGCTGACTGAAAATGTGGTTTGTTTCTTCTTTCTCTCAGTCACTGTGGTGATTCCTGTCCTTCACTGTTTACTTGTTCTGGCCACTTATAAAACGAGCACTTGCATGGCAGTTTGTTCTGTGAAAACCAGTCTACTGCTCTCATGAAACAGCAGAAGGGGATGAAACCTCAGGAAAAACTGTCAGGATATTGCTTGGTGCAATGAAAATGATTTATGTTCTGACTGGAAGAGCAAGAATTGTAATTTAAGTATAAATTGAAGCATTCTGAGTAAATAAAGTTGTCTTAACTTTTTCTTTGGTCAAAACAATCATTTGCCTTATCACGAAGAAGAAATCCCTTTTAGTCTTGCTCTGAATACCTGTTATTCTTCATGATGTTAATCATGGTCAGAGGCACACAGCACCAGCAAACTGTAGAATGAATGTACAGGAGCCAAGCAAAAGGAAATTGAACATACTGTTTATCAGGTAGAATATTTTTTTTTCATCAGATCTTAGACTCCAAACTTAAGCATTCCTGTAGAGGAAGGCATTCTAAAATACCAAAATTGAGCATGAGCTTAAAGTAGTTTTCTGGAAATGGGTTGCATTTGAGGAAAGTGTTGGTCATATGCATCATCTGGGTTGGAGGGTTTGAAATCAAATATTTTTTTTAGATCTTTCTGACTGTGTATTGCTTTTAACAGTGACAGCTACAGTGACCTCAGCGATGACAGCTCTCCAGAAAAAGAGTTTCCTAATTCAGAAACAAGCTGAAATGATCGCATGAGATCACAGAAATGGATGATGCTATTGAGGTAAACTGAATAAACTGCTTTATGACATTTATTTCTTCTAGACTTAAAACAGGAGACAAAGTTATCTTGATTCTCCCTTTTTGTTTCAAATCCCATCTGAGAGCTTACGTTTTCTTCCTTGCCTGCAGCACTTAATTGTTTTCCTCTTCTGCTGCTTAACTCTGTGATTGTGATATTAAAGTCTGCTAAATGTTTTGGGTACAGCTTATATGTAGGATGCTGTACAAAATCAAGCTGTGTTAGTGTTTGAAGACACAATGAAAATACATTTAAAAATTATGTTTTCTTTTTTTTTTTTTGCTACTTCAGTTTGCAAGTTTGGATCACTTCGAGTACACTGTGTTGATGGGACTTTTTATTTTGCATTAATATTCACCTGTAATTGATGCATTGATAAAATGAAGACATCCCAAGATAAATACTTGGGTTTAATCTGCAGAGTGATAGAGATACAAACAAGTTTTATAAAATCGTAGCTTTGTTTGCCATAGGCTTTGCCAAAGTAATGTTGGATTGTTTGTTTTTTCACCTGTAAACGTGGTACCATAGATTTCCCTTCAGTTTGGAGGTTATATTTCCTGTGAGACACCTGATCTCTGCAGAATCTGGGTTTGAATCTTAGTCTTACTTTATTTTCCCTATGCAGATTCATCAGAGTTGTGGCTGGTGTGGTACTCTGATGCATGTGTACATTCATGCTTTTCAGTATTTCTGAGCACTTCTGTAAGCAGGACACAACTTTCCCCTCTGATTTTATTCCTCTCACATGGTGTAGTCACTAAGCAGCTGTGCCAAACAGACTATTAAGGCTGCATATGAATGATGCATTTCTGCCTGATGGTCTCCTGATAAGAATACTGACATGAGATGCTAGAAATTAGAGTTTAGTCCTTAGCCGCAACATGGGTTTCTTCTGTGATTTTTAATTTATTTCTTTTTCCCTCTCATGTACCACGTGTTAAAGATAATAATACGTTCCCAAATCATGGGACTGGAGAACAGAATTTTAAATGATTTCATGACCTGGTGCATGCAGATACAGTACTGATGCATGCCAGCAGGTCGAGGGACGTGATTCTGCCCCTCTACTCCGCTCTGGTGAGAGCTCACCTGGAGTACTGCGTCCAGCTCTGGAGCCCTCA
>VYZW01027639.1:0-16465 GCA_013401315.1 Balaeniceps rex | reverse complement strand
AAGCTGATATTGAAGAAAACAAATGGGATAAATTGCCTGGATCTGGGAGTATAAAATCGAAATCGTTGGAGGGTTCACTAAAAGAACTTAAGGAAAAGTAAGTAATATTTATCTTTTAGGCTCCAAATTAGATCCTAAATGTTTTCATTTGAAGGTTTAAACATGGTATAAGTGGTGTGTTGGCTGGGTGTTTTGTCAGCAAGGAACTGATTTCATTCTGTGTGTGAACAAATCTCTCACTGTCCTTTTTGTAAAAGGTGTTTAGTAACAGCTTACTGACCTGATGGCAGTATTAGTGGATGCAATTTGTTACTTGTGAAATGTTTTGAAATCCCAGATTGGAAGGTTTTCTGCATGAAAAGTCATTCTGAGTTTCATTGTTATTTCACCTGCTCCCCATCAAGAGCTCAGGTAAGGCCCTCCTTCCATTACTGATGTCAAATACTAAATTGCCTCAGATGCCTTACTCTTCCATCACACTTTCTTCATTTTTGCTCCAATAAACAGGTAAATGTGTTTGATGAATGGGACAATGGCAGAATAGTTAAGGTGTGAATGACAGCCTTATGATAGATCCGTGCAGAAGGCTGTCTCTGTCTCCTGCTGCCTTTTGTGTTGCATATATAATAGTAGGAGCAAGAGGTATAGCCCAGTTCTGTAACTACTGTAGCCTGGAAATGTCTTACAAAAGTTTTCAGCACCTGGTTCTCTCTCTTGTCCTTTGGCATATGTGTCCCATCGCAAGCAGGATTCACCCATAAGATATGTAAGATGCATAACTAAGAATAATATGCTGCTGAGGTAAACAATACTTTGTTCTTCAGTAGAGTTTGTCAGCCAAGCTCTCAAAAGTACTTTTCAAAATGAAAGACCTGAATCTGAGATGTCATGTATATGTGCAACTTGTACATAAGGACAAGCTTGAGCATTTAAATAATTTAGCTAAGATACTATATACACAGCATTAGAGGAAGTTTGGGATTGTGCTTTAGGAGCCTTGCAGGCTACCTGCCTATTCTGAGTAGTTTAATTTTTACCTTTGTCCACTTGGGTTCTTGATTTTTATGAAAAGTATGCAGGAGCTGCAAGTGTTCTCCTAATGGCAAATAGAAAAATAAAGAAACTTTGAACACTGGAAAAGAAAACCACTGAATTTGCTAGTTGAAGAAATGGTTCGCCAATAATATCCTACATGCATTATTCATCTTTTTTTGTCTCTTGACTAGGGAATTCAAACATGGGCTCAGTGTTTCAATATGTTGAGTATGTCCTGAAAGATGCTGACAACTTCCATTTCCTATTTTCTAATGGAAATTGAAAATATTCAGCAACTCTTTCACTGATGTTCTTCAACAAAGGAAACAGAACAGGGTCAACAGAAACACTTGCAGGGGCATGTCAGTTGTTTGCTAATAAGGCTTTCTATGTATAAAGCTTTTGCTGGTGCATATAACATTTTTACCATTGATCCTGTAAGTTTAGTAAGACATTAATGTAGATTTTCCAGGTGTAAAACAGAATCCTTTTGGCTGCGCAGGTGCAGTAAGTGTTACCTTGTCTTTCCAAGTGCTCATTTCATCATGATTGTGAGTGGGTGTGATTAGGTAGCAAGCTATGAGCTATTTCAGCTGGATCGAGAATTAAAGTTGTACCTACTTTGTCACTGACTCAGAAATCAGTAACAAACTGTAAATTCCAACTTTACATGCAGGAGACTGAATTGCCTGTTTGAAACCATGTTTAAAAGCTCAGTAGCAATAGCTTTCTAGCACAAATGAAAACCTCCGTAGGTGCATGAGTGTACATAGTCACATACAGATTTGAAACTATACCAAACAGAAGTATGCTTCCATTCATTTCTGCTTTCTCTTTCTCTGGCTGTGTAACTTTCTCTTCTACCTATACTTTGTAATTGCTTACCCCTTCATTTCCACTCTTGCCTGCCTGTTTCTCTGTGAATTTTAGAAAGCTACTGTAACCACTCTTGAACTGGAGTTTGTATCCCTGTCACCTGCCTACCTCCAGGCACATCCATTCCTTCCTCACCCACAGTAACAGGCGGGGGAAGAGACGGGTACCAGGCAATGCTACAGCAACAAATCCAGATGTGTCTTTCTGGCATTTTGGAAGGTCATGCTCTGAGCCTTGCTAGGACTTGGGAGTTAGTGTCTAGAATAGCATATTAAACATGAAAGAAAACAGCTTATAGCCACATATCCCTTGAGAGCTAATGTAGTATTTTATATATGCATATCTATGCTACAGGTACAGTATCTCTGTAATTGTGATTGATGCAGGTGTCTGTGACAGCTGGGACATTGCTTCCACTTGGTGAATGTGTTATGCTGACACAAGCATAGTCTTGCGAAATGCTGAATAACTTACCTGTAATTCAGGTTTTCTTGCTGACCTCCAGCTCTTCCTGAGATGGGGTCCCTGTCTTGGCAGCCCTGACAATGCCCAAGTTCATGGCAGAGGCTGACAATTTTCACAGTGCTGTTATTTTAAAAACAAAGTGATATAGAAAGATACACTTTATTGACAGTAAACCATTCTAAATGAGAAGCATATCACTATTTGATCACTACACCATTAAAAAATCTCCATCCTCTCTGATTCTGTCTGCTGATTCCCAAAATGTGAGCAGGCTGTCAAAAGCAACTTTCCTGTTTCAATTTTAAGTATGTATACACATGTAATATATAAAAAGAAACTGCCTGTATTTGCTTCTTTTAAAGTTCAATCTATTCTGTAATCTTTCTTCATTATTTGCAGTTTGGCTGAATGAGAGAAGCACCCGCTTGCTGAACAGGAACAATGAAGTGAATAAGAGAGCTGAGAATTGTATCAGACAGGCAGCAAAATGTTGCAAACTAATAGTCTTTATAATATAAACCCATTGCAGCATAGCAGAAATTAATTATTATGTTGTGGGAAGGTAATGGTCTTTCGCCTAAATAAAATGTGCAAAGGTAGGCTAAATTACTTGGAGACATAATAAACAAAAGCCTGGAACATAAGTATTCATTTTCACAAATGCCTTCTGCAAGTTGCAATATCAGTGAATAATTGTTGTTAAATAGAGTCATAAAACTTTACAAATTGATACATGATACCTGCACAATTCCTTCAGGCCCTGAATGTTCCCATTCAAGGGAATACTCCTATACATGAGTCACCTCAAGAACAGGCCACAAAAGCTAATCATGCAGCATGCGTTTATGTGAAGAGTATTGGGGAACTATTTATGGGATTGCAAAGAGGGATAGAAGTTGAAGAATGGGCTTTCCACAACAGTTGCAGAAAAGTCAGATTTTGCTTGCAGAGCTTTGTCCACTATTTTGAACTGAATGCATAGCCAAGGACTGGACATACATGGATGAGACATTCAGCAAAATTGTACATAACCTGTTTTTAATGAGAAGAAGACAGCCTCGCCATACAATTGATCTAAATACTGTTGAAGTCAAAGGAAGGCTTTGTATTGTATCCTTCAGCAGCTTTTTTTTACTGTTAATTGCTTGGATTTTCTTTCTTTTTATACATACTTGTAGGTCACAAAATGATAGTGACAAAGAGCAAAGAGATTTGGAGAGAAGATTTCGAGAAAAAGAACCTGAAAGACAAAGGTATCGATCGGATGATGGCAGAAAACATAGAGCTCACTATGAGTTTGACAAGTTTGTGAGAAGGAATGAAGAAGAGCTGAAGTGGGGGAAAGGATACAACCAAGACAGAGGAAAGAAAGGGAACTACAACTACAGCTTCACTGTGGAGGCAGTAGACAAACTGGGTAAAGAGGACAAGTGTGATGACATGGCATCCAAAAAGGAGCGCATAAGAAATAAGGTTCTTTTATTCATTTAGGATAATCTTTCATTAGTTAAATATGCTTCAAGATCACAGGTTTTACTTTTGCAACGTCAGCATAAAGATGCTTTTTCAAAAAAAGCAGTTCTTTATTTCATTTTCAGTAAAACCCAGACTTCTTTTTATTGTTATCAGAGGACAACAGCAGTTAAAATAAGTTAAGGTCACAGGTCTCTGCTTGTTCATATTTACAATATATAGAAGACTTTCTGTCTTCTTTTCAACCCTCGCATTTTTAGAACACTGTTCTTGGAAGCCTTGTATTTTATGAGTGTATTAAAAATTGTTATACTCCTGATCTGTAGTGAAATTTAAAAATTGAGGCATACTAGTCTTTTAAAAATGTACTTCCGTTACCCAGCTCATAAAGTAATTATATTATGGCTTGGCCAGGCATTGCTCAGTAGAGGAAATATAAGGACTTAAACAAATAGCTAATTCAGAGACCATTGTATTTAGAGGGTGTGTATATGCAAATTCTTCAGTATTGTATACCCGCCAGTACAAAACGGCTGTCGTTTGATTAGGACAAATTATCCTCATGGTCGTTGTCAGGGAAAGAGCAGGTGCAAAACCAGGGCAAGCGGGGCCTGTAGCAGGGTGTGTAGGAGAGCTGTCCCTTATTTGTCTTCCAGAGACATGGGCATCGTTTGTCTCAGACTCTCTGATTTCATGGATGTGCCAGGCTCTTTTCAGGAGGTGGCTATCCTTGTCACCTTCATTCTCTCTCCCTTCTGATCCTAGATCTTCCACAAAAGATGACTGAAACACTGTTTTGTGTAGAAATTTATTCTGCATGTGAAACTGTTCTTTCAGACCAAGTGACTGATCTGTGATGTGGGCTAAGGCTGACAAGGAGTAAACTGGTCACGTGCAGAGTGAGCCTGTATGGAGTGTGCGTAGAGCAAGTCCAGGTGGACTCGCTCTGCGTGCTAAGTAAGTCACCTTGTGCAAACACAGAAAGCCTGGTGTGCCCTGCTTTTTGTTTATGCAAAGGTCAGCTGGGCAGTATGGGTGAGATTTATCTGCCTATACACATTAGCCACTTTCCACATACACCAGCAGCTCAAGCTGTAGAACAGTCAGAAAAATGGCTAGTTCAGAAGCAGGAAGATGGGGAAAAGCAATTTTCCACATGCTTGCCATGCTATTCTTGAAATCTGGTGAAATATCTACAACCTTGGAACCAGATGGTGGGTCCTGGGGGCCTTTTGTCAAGTCTTAAGAAGCCACCTCCTTTTTATTTCTTCCCATCACACTTTCTGGTAGCTTGCTGAGTCTCTGGATTAGTCCACACTTCCAGTGCTAGATTTGTTCCCCAAACAAAACAAGCGATATCAGTAAAGTTTTTTGCAGTGTGGTGACCTTTTTCCTTAGAGTATTTATCACGTAGATAAGAGTTAGGGGCTGAGTTTTCCAACTTACCCATAGAATTAACAGTGCCAACACAAGTTTTTAGGCAGAGATTGAGCTTCTTTCTGAAGATTGTAAGAATTAAGTAGAAAATGGGAAATTTCCAGTGTAAGTAACAGTTGTGCTAGCTTTCATGCAAACTGCGAGGTACGGAGTCTGTAAGATGAAAAATCATTTGGACCCTTTATCGTAAGCTTTCCAATGGGCACTGCTCATCAGAGGATCTAGTTTTATGCAGCTGTTTGTGATGTAGAAAGATGTATGTTACACATTTCACACCATGCTACAAAGCACTAACTAGAATGATCTAGTTGTATGGCCCAATAGTGAATCTTGGTATCTGGTCTAAAGAGATAGAGAGCAAAGTGGAGCAAAAAAGACAAAGGTGAAGGAAAAAGAAAGAAAAAGAGAAAATGCATTTTGGGAATAAGAAAAAAGAATGAAAGAACAAAAGACCAGAATGACTTCAAATTATGAAGGTAATTGAAAATTAATATAGTTTGATGTAGGACAATTTCAGTGCTCTGCCACTGCCTTAAAATAGGCTGTTTAATTTTGTTTGCTAAACTTAATGTAAGACTTTGGTCAAAAAGCTCAGGTTTTGGTGAATGGGTTGCTTCATAACATTAAAAACTGGTATTTGTGAAAGTAAAATAGTCTTACTAGGAAAAGACTTCTTAAGCAGAGTTTCTAAGCAGTATGCTTTATTATTGAAATTTCAAGAACAAAAAGTGCTCTCAAGAGCTACAGAACATCACCATTTGCAAGTTTGAGGTGTCTTTTCCTTGTAAACTGGCTCCTTCTTCCATTTTCCAGTGATCAAATCAGCGTGTGTATGATTGGGTCACTCACAAAGCCTGCGCATGTTCAGATTGTACTTACTTTGTTTATTGTCAGTGGGTGAATCACCCTGCTCTCATACTTAGTATGGAAGGCATGATGAAGCAGAGCAGTAATTGCAATTTTATTTTGATATGTATAATGAAAATGTGCATTCCATTTTTAAATTGTGGTAATGATTCATGACTTGAAGTAGCAGTGCACACATATCAGTTGGTCAAGTTCAGCTGAGGATAGTTTTCTAGCTGTTACCTGATAAACTGTTTTCTGGTTTGTCTTTTTTTTTTGTGCTTAAATTTAATACTTGTCATTTATCTGCAGAGTTGCAAGTGCACAGGCTATTGTTCTTCCCAGTTGATGTTAGTGAAGGTAGCAATGTATTTCAGAGTTCTGCCTGTAATCCTGTGTTTGATAAGTGTCTGCAGTATTTCTCCTTGTTTACATCAAATTTATCACAGGATCTTTAATTTTTACAGCTTTCTTCATTTATTCAGAATGCTTGGCTCCCAAGAATAGTGTTATAAACAGGACAGATATTAAATACTCAGTCAATTTTCATTACATTTGATTTTTTTCCCCGAGTCTTACAAAATGTGAAGTGATTTAACACAAAATCTACTTTCTTCACAAACATTCATCACTTTAAAATCCCACGTGTGTATCCCACACAGGTGTCTCAGAGCGTTAACCACGTCTCCTTCCTTCTAGGATCGCCCAGCGATGCAGTTATACCAGCCAGGAGCTCGCATTCGAACACATACGGGATCTACAAGTAAAACCTATGACTGCAGTGGGAAATCCTTTGAAGATGCTCTTGATAAAAAGTATGAGGCAGATAATTCAGCTGGAGGTGGTTCTGAGAAGAGTGAAGAAGCAGAATAAAACAAACTGGAGAAAAGACTTGTGAAAAGGGATGAGCTTAAGATTCAGTGTCATCACAAAAAATCCATAGGGCTGTTTCAGAACTCCGCAGGCGATTGTACCAACAAAATTGTAATAGCTCTGCCTCTTACTTTCTGTAAAATAAAGGAAAGAGTGACTGGAGACGTAAAGTATCTTACAGCAAAGGAATATAGTTGCTTTTTTACAAAAAGCAGAGCAAACACTATTTGCCTAATTTAAAAGCAGTTCAATATTTTATTAGATTTACCTTGAAATAGAAAACCTCTAATAGTTTTAAAGGAGTATTTATATAAGACTTTTCAGAAGCTATTTCATCTTTTCAAGTCTAAAGAAATGAAATGTAGATTTGCATCAGTTTGAAATCTGAGGCACTTTAAATGTATTTGGTGCATGACATGAGGGTGACAGGAGCCCTTCCTGCAAATGGCTGCGGCAGGGGCTGCTGCGGGGAGCTGCAGTCAGACTCGATGGGACCGGCCCTGGGAGGAAGCTCTGGAGCCAGCAGCATTTGCAGGAGGAGGCCCACAGTTTGCACAGTTGTGAGAAATGTCCGTTGGTATCTGTACCTCATTGTGTTTACATCGTTTTTCAATTAACTATAGCGTCAGATAAATGTTAGTAAAGCTGCAAGTATGTTGTTAGAGAGTTTGTCGTTTTCTGAGCCACTTTTGCCTTTTTTGTTTGAATAGGTTCTTGTGCTTAAGCCAGAAGAAAGCTAACGCAAACCTCAGCACTTAAACAATATATCCGATTTTAATAAATTAGCTGTTTTTTATGTTTTTGACACTGACTTTTAAAAAAAGAAGTGGTTGTACAGTGATGACTTTTTATATGCTAATGTTTCATATAAGTTGCGGTCGCAAGATTTGGAAAATGTATGATACGTGAATGTTCTGCAGTTTATTTGTTAAAAAAATAAACACACATGAATGTCAACTGCAAACTACCATTTTGTAAGATCTAGGCCAAATTCTGCCCTCTGATGCAGGCACACACATATATATATATTTGTGTGTGTGTGTATACGTGTATATCTTCTGTTGGTTTCAATGATAGCCGCGTGTTTACGGAAGGGCAGAACATGTTCATTTATCTTCCATGGCTGATAATTTCTCAGTTGTCTGAAACTGAGACCTGCTTTGTCATTGAAGTTAAATAGTAAGATATCAATTTATTTTTACATCCTCTTTGAACATTTTATTATTAAGCATAACATCTAATTGTTCTAGACTGAAAAATTATTTATTGTATTTTCCCAGATATTAAGCATTAAATAGAATAAAAGCAAAAAGATTTTGACTATGATTTTGAGACGTGATCTTCTGCAATTTTTTCATCTATTACTCTAGAAAAATTAAGTAAGATGCTATGCTACTTGGTATTCTTCAGAAGTGGATAAAAATACAGTTGAGAATTTTAATATCGAGCTATGTAAGTGAGCTGCCAACTAAAATGACTTCAGGCTTAAGTAAAACTGCTGTTAGACAATCATTCGGGTTTAGCTCCATCTAAAGTTTATCTTGTTTACTAAGTTTATCCTGACTGCAGAGGAAGGATTTTGTCTTGACATCCCGGCTGAGTTGGGTAGCGTTAGCACGGGGTAGGCTTCCCCCTCAGTGGAAGAGCCCAGCTTGGTCCGAGGAGAAGGAGACCTTCCAGGACAGTTCTCCTGCAGCAGAGCCGGACAGGGCTGAGATCTTTGCCAGATGAGGGTCTGCTCAAAAGCGAGTATTTCCTACCCGCCCAGATGCCCGGGGAAGGCTGGAGGAGGGGTCTCCCTCCCCCCATGAGAGAGACCTGCAGGACCCAGAAAAGCAGCGATTTTGCACATGGTTGAGCTTGGTATCTTTTGGCCAACGGTGGCTCTCAGGCTACTCCCCCACCTCCACGCAAGTGCCTAGGTTATGAGTACCTCATGATAGCATTATAGGTAATTAACTAAACCCAGTTTATTTAGCAGTAGTTTTCCATTTGGGGCTTCTTATTTTCCATCTCTTTTAGTTACCAGAGAGTGGATGTCAAACCTCGACTCAGTAAAAACTGTCAGGGTTTAAACCTCCGTGTCTGTCAGGTCAGGCTGCCATGCCCTCACTGACCGGCATTCCTGCAGCCCGTTGGTTCACTTATTTTTGCTTTCTTGTGAATGCAGCCTCTTGCACGGCAGGGGCAGAGAGCCTGGCCTTTGACTTCCGTACTCACATGGAAGGAATACGCAGGACATTCAGATTCAGACGCGGAGAGAGTGCTCATCGGTGTCTGCACCACAGCCACATCCCGAGAGCCCCCGCTGCCTGACAGCTTGGCTGTGCCACTTGAGGAACTCTTGGGACAACCTCTGTTATTCGGCAGGTACCGGCATCATTCCTCCCACGTCTGAGGGGGCCAGCAGAAGGTCCCGGCCACCTCTAGCAGGATCCAAACATTTCTGTAGCCATGCAACACCTGCCACGACAAGCTCAGGAGAGATGGGAGCAGCACCGGGAGCACCAGCCCAGGATGCAAGGGAGTGCTGCCCGCAGGCTCTCCGCTAAAGTGTGACCCCGCAGAGGCAAGAAATGCCTCCTGCCAGCAGAGAAATGCCCCTGCTGAGCTTCCCCTCTCTGTGCTGATGGCCACCTCGGGCCGTGCCAGCAGGACAGTGTGTTCCTGTGGGAGCAGGGATCAGGTTTGGGATGGGGGCTTGTACAGCTGTACCTGTAGGGAAGACTGCACCCCTCACCTGACCAGGGCTTGAGGGGCACTGCCCGCTGGAAGTGAGCATGTACCTCACGGTAACGCTGCAAAACACGATGGCCAAAGCAGCAGAATGCATTTCCAAGTCCGTGCCCCAATCTCTCCTGCGCGGGGATGCAGCAGGGCCTGAGCCTGGTCCCCTCGCCGGGGTGGCCAGGCAGGAGGAGCTACCACCTGCTCCACGCTTGCTCGTTCTTCTGCGTTCCTCCCGCTGACACCAAATAAATGCAGGCTCGCAGCCTGTCTTTGTCCAAACTCAGTGTGGCGTGAGCGCTTTACTGCCACAATAGTAACTTTGTTCTGCAAATTCAGCTTTGCTGCAAGTAGATACAGCATCCCTGCGGAATGAAAATGGTGGCTGGTCACCGCAAGCTGACTTTGGTGCCATCTGTTTTCTCACTTTTAAAATATAACGCTCTACATATAATAAAATGCCCTGTTTCTTACTGAGTCCTGAGGTCATCAACATCTAGCAATGTGGGAATCACCCTATGCATCAAACTGGAATTGGGCTCCAGTCTGTCACAAACTATTGTGTTAAGGGGAACTGATGTGGAACGTAAATATTCAGTTAAAAAACCCTGCATTCATGCCTGTCGCAGTTTTAAAGAGAACTCATTCAACCCCAAAACATCGTTCTGACAACTTCACGTTGAATTTTTAAATGCATTCTGCTGCTTTTTTAATTTAAAATCAAATGTCTGTAAGTTGGTTTTGGTGAGTCTTGGCTCGTCTCCCCAGCCGTGGTAAGCCAACACTGCTCTTTGTGCTGCGGGCAGTTTCTTTGCTAGCCTCTATTTGCAGCATTAGTCCTGAACAGCCCAAAGGCAGGTGTAAAATGTTAACAGGACAAAACCCGCTGGCTATGCACAAAATTATATTGAACATCAAAATAAAACATGCTTAGAAAGGAAAAAAAAAAATTAAACTCATTTAGTACTCCCCCCCAAAACCTGATGTAATACAGAATGTTAAAAATCAGCGGGAAGTGTGAGTTGCAAGTTGGTGGTGCTGTTTTGAGTCTTAAATGATGAGAGGAGAAACCTAAAATTCTCAAGTGATTATTATTTATTTATAACTGTTTCCTTTGAAAGAAAGAATATGCGAAACAAATGGGAAACCTATTGAGCCTTATCTGATAATTTCCAAGTGACTCAAAAGAACGCGCTCTGTCTTCTCTGCATCTGCTTGGGCTTTTCATTGAAGTTCATCAGATTCTTCAAGACTGAAAATGTCATCTTCTTCTTACCAAGAGCTGGTTTCTCTCTTAACAGTTTAGCGCTCTCCCAAACCTCTTCACTGCTGCATAACTAAAAAATAAATGATTTCCAGATATATGTCATGATTCATGCTTTGTTAGGCCACATCCTGATCTCTTGAACATGTCCCATTTGCATATCACATCTACAACTATGCAAATACTATCAGAGGCTCATTAGTGTTACAGATATAAATATTATAGTATTTTGATTCACACGGACACAAGCACAGAAGACATCGGACTGCAGTTGTGAATGCAGTGTTGTTTGCCCAATTCCTGATTAGAAAAATGAAATACTCTCCAAAAGAGGAAGGACTAACTTCAGAGGGGTTTTAGATGCTGGTACACAAATGGCGTATTGACTCATGGTCCATCCATAGTTGCCTCCCGGCATGTGCAGAAGGCAGGAGATATAAAAAGATGCAGAAGTGGGAAGCTCTCTTTTTTTGCTCTTTAAAACGCTTATATATTTTAAAGTCAAATATTAATATTCTGCATAAAACTTGCAGGATTTTTTTTTTTCAAAATCAGGATCTCAATTGCCAGCTCTTGTGAACAGAGAGAAAAGTAACACTAGAAGGATCCAGCAGGCCAGGCAGAGGGTTTAGGTCATCCACAGCATGAAGGACCTGGCCTGTTACTACTGATCTGTGCCCAGCTCTGTCTCGTGCTGCTTTCCATCTCTGGTTACTGCAGAAATGCAGATGGTTCTACTGAATGAGACTGAAGCAAAGTTCCATCTCATATTGTTTCTTCACAGCGAACTTGTATACAAGCACCGATACCTGACATTACCTGCTGGAACTTCTTGCATGTTTTTGACAGCTGTTGAAGGTCATCAGCATCTAGAAACGACAGTATGTGTATAATTATGTTCTCGGGCATTCGGACAAGGAAATCGTAATGCTTCTGACATAAATTAACTGTGTACTCCAGCATGTTGTTGCCAAAGACGTTCCTCACCCGCTCTGTGTTACAAGAAAAGAACAAGACAGAGAAGAATAAACACAAAATAATTCTCACGTAACCTGATTATTTTAAAACGTGATCATGAATGCAATAAAATTGGGCTAGGAATACGTCAATACTTCGGTGTTAGGAGGAAAGAGGTTGGGAGAGGTTGGGACTCAAGAAGAAACAATAGATTGGGCCATTGCTGTATGCGTTGATGGGAAAGAGGAAGGATGAGCTGATGACAGGCTGGATGCTGGCTGCACCTGGAACAGCAGAGAGGCTGGGCATGACCATGGTTCAAAACTCGCCTGAAGCATTGGCACAGGCTGGGTGGAGAGCACCTACCAGCCTGGTCCTGCTGGGACCCCACAGCCCCCATACACCTTGATCAGGCAGACCTATGACAGCCTTCGAGCAGCAAAGAGGGTCTGCAGCTACCACAGCCATTTTTCAGTGGTATAAAGGGAGAGGAGGGCATTGCTGTTCCAAGTACTTCTCTTTCACAGAGCAGAAGAGAACAGAAGAGAGATGTGAAGATGCACTGGGTGCTGCACGGCCTCATGTTGCAGGTGTACAGCATACAAAAGCTCCCACTCCCCCGGGCTGGTCCCAGCTCCTGGCTCTGGCTCTGGACCCAGCGCACAGGAGGCTCTGCAGGATCAAGGTTTGAACGTGCTGCCCCCTGAACAAGCCATTCACATGGCCCCAAAGGTATTTTCCTTGCCTTTTTAGCCCTTTTACTGGACATAACCACAGGACAAATGCCCTGCTGCTGAGAGAGAGAGGATCTGTCAGGGCCTCGAGTGTACCAAAAGGCTCTGCAGCCTCCTCCCGCCCGCTCAGAGGTGTTTGGCTCGCCATGTGTTTCCTGGCTTGACCTGGGACCTCCTCATCCGCTACTGACCCAGTGGTGAGGGCAGGGCTCCTGCCCACCCTGGCTCCCAGCTCCCGGCGGCCCTTGCCTTGCAGAGCAGCTGTCTCTCCACCGCTCCTGCAGCTGCTACCAAAGAGAGAGGACTCGCTCCACTGACAGCAACGTTGTGTAGTTCCGAGTTGGGTGTTCTGCCTCCCCTCCCCCGAAAAGTTACAACTCAAGATGCTCCATCGAAATGAAATTAAATACTCAAGAGAGGTAATTTAGCTCTTGACACAGAGCAAAATCCAAAATAATTAAAAAGGGAATATTAAATGTGATTAGCTTAGCGATGTCAAATGAAAAATGAAAACACTTCCACAGCTGAATAAGCTCGGTGTCGTTTCCTTAATTTATAACACTACCCTGCAACACAAACATTAAAGTCGGTTGTGTACTGAAAACTTTTAAGTTCCTTATTTAAAGATCAAATACCTAAGAAGAAAACACTTGGAAATGTGTTGCATAGGGTAGAAATGTATTCAATGGGTCTTTAAGTCGTACTTCCAATGACTTGTGATTTCTCCATAGCTACGGTGTTAGGTAACAGGTTTATTGCTCTATTCATTGCAGTCATTACCACGGAATAAAAAGAACAAAAAGGCAATTCCAGAAAGTAATTTAGAGGCCCAAAAGAAATAAATAAATAAAATAAAATAGCTGTCTTGTATGATTATACTCCATGCCTTCAAACTGTTGACATTTTCACTGACAGAGAAACTTCACAGGTGAATATGATAATTCTTTACATTTTGCTTATGCAAAAAAGATAATGTAGAACTGCAAGCTATACGCAAGCATCTCTCACAATAATATTACCTGAAAGGGGGGAGACTCATGAAATTTTGGCATGATTTCATAGATCAAACGAAATCCCTAGGTGTAGAGAAAAAAAATCTTGACAAGTTAGAAAAAAAGTTTAACTATACAATACAAAAAAGTCTTATTCACTAGGGCTGAGAGGATTCTAACACACTGTTTATTCTCTGTTTGCTAGTGCAATACTTGCTCTGTAACTGCTGATCCAGCAAAAATTCTGTATGAGGTTTCTTCACCTCCTCTGGGAAAACCTTCTCTTGACTAGGTTGAAAGGAAATCCTCCAAGTACTCCAAATCACCTACAGAGATCAACAGCATGAAAAAATAATAGAAGTTAACTTAGTTCAGCCAAGAAGAAATGTGGTAAGTGGGGTACACCTGATTTGTTTGGCATTTAATGAAGTGTTCAATTCCATGCTAAATGGAAATTATTAGCTGAATTGTAGAAGCCGGAAATTAATTCAAAAACTGCAAGCTCCGTGAAAGGGCTGGCAAACCATAGAAAGACGAAACACTCAGGATGAAATGAGAACCACAGTGGACACAGGTTATTAGCTGGCTTTGGGTTGACTATAGTCAATAGTTGACGCTATTTCCACAAATAACCGAGGCGGGAGTCAGCTAGTGGTATCTGGAGTAATAAAAACAGGGCAAACTGCAATAGTGCAAAACATCAAGTACCACGCTTGGGGACGAGTAGCAAGAGTGCTCTTAACTGAAGACTTGGGTGGAAATGACATGGGTGTTTTTTAAGTCAGTCATGGGAAAACCACAATCCACACTAGGACGTGGTTCTGTGAAAGTCAGTCACTGTCCTTGAGTGTGTCAGGCAGGGCATGTCCCAGAGACCCAGGAGAAACCTATGTCTGTGCAGCACGCCCTCCTGAGACCTCTCCTGGAACACCCGAAAAGCTGCTTGCCCCTCCTCAGGAAAGATGCTTTCAAGCTAGAAGGAGGGAGCAGATCAGGACAAAGAGGGAGGGACGACCGAGCAAGCTCGTGCTCCCCAAAAACATATCACGCGGGAGATGGTTGAAACCAGGGAACAGGGCAGGTGTGGTTTGAACTAAAGGACACTCCTGGCACAGGAGCAATGAATATAGGTCCTGTATTCAAAAGGAGATGAGCCTGGGACACGACTACACAGAAGAACAGGTAGGCACCCAGCCTGCGGTGCTAGCTTTCTCCTGTGGCATCTAGAGGTGGAACGAACAAAAAATTCTTGATCAACCAAGAATCATGGTTGATCAGTACACCTTCACTACATGTACAGGATTGATCTTCTTGAAAACTTAGCCATAACTGCTGAAAAAATATTACTTCCATAAAAGCAGCCTGTGAGGTGTGGCAGATCACTGCTAAATGCTACCTGACACTATGGCTGATCGGGGAGACAGGTACCAGCTTTTTTGAAAAAGCTAGTGGTTTCAGGTAATGTTTCAAAGTTGTTGAAGTTTATGAGCAGCTCTGTTTGAGAGGGAAAGCAAAAACAGGTTTGAGGGACTTCTTTTTTTCCCCGTAGGGTAAGCCTGGGACCCTCAGGTGGCAAATGTTGGCAACTCCTGTATCAAACACATTTAGAACACGTGATTTTTTTTAAGGTGGGTAATTTACCTTTTAAAAAATGACTTAGCTCCTTTTAAGAAGAGGAATGAAGCTCTTGTCTCTGAGGTGCCTCTAAAAATATCCTTGTGGCATAAGACATAGAAAAGAAAGCAAATTACTGCTGCTACTGAACTGTTAGCTATTTCTTGATGATGGATGTTTAGCTTTATGCTATTGAGATTTTTTTGCGTGTGTATTGTTCTATGTTCAAACAAAACCCAAGAAGGACTTCCAAATGCCAGCAGAATGGAAGTGTCGTAGAACTTCACGCTTGGAAAAGAAATGTAAATTTGTGCTTTCTCTGGAGAAAAGTTTACCGTCAGAATCTTGCTCAGCAGGCAGGAAAAAGCATTCCATGTAAATTAAAGGATGTAAATTATGTCACTTTTCAAAACATCTTTTGGCATTACTATAAGGCTGTTTGACAGCTTTCCAGTGTGTTGTGCAGTTTTGGTACCAACAGAGATTTTCTTTTCCGGAAGCGTAACAGTGCAATAAACCTTTTTTACCTTGCTGGTGTCAGCATCAGTGAACACTCAGCAAGACACGCGCATCCGGACTCATCCTGCCTCCTTACCTCTGCGCTGGTGATGGTGAAGCTGTGGAAGTCTTTGCTGGGGGGAGGAGACTGGCAGTGGAGCTCGTGAAGGGTCTCCTGCAGAAGGGACACCATGGTGCTCCTTCCTCCAAACCTGTAAGCAGCAAAACTAACACCCGTCTGCCAAGACTGCTTCTATGGACCCGGTGCTTCAGCTCAGCCTGCTCCCCAGTCTCGTCATGCGTGACAGCGTCCACGTGTCTGTGCCAGCCTGCCCAACAGGAAGGACTAACTGCCAAAGCTTTTTGCAGGTGCACAATGCTTTCAGAAAGCCTACGGCTAGAGCCACAGCCACAGCTATGATCTCCGTGTAGCACTGATATTCCCCGTGGCTTTGCAGTTGCCCTACAGCGGCTGCCGGGCTAATACGGCTCTATGGCTACCCCTGCCAGGCTGCTGGTTAGCATCGGCATCACTGCAGCAAACTGCTCGAAATGCTCTACTGAAGAGAAAGGATTTCCACAAAAGTCTTTTATTTTGCATAGCATGGGTGGCTTGTGCTTCTGTCAAATATCTCTAGTTCATAGAATCATAGAATCATTTGGTTGGAAAAGAC
>VYZW01027632.1:2549-16238 GCA_013401315.1 Balaeniceps rex | reverse complement strand
ATATCGGAGGAAAGCAGGAATAGAGTGTTCAGCCATACCATTCTTACTTTGATACTTAAGATAGTAAAGTAATTTTAGAACACTACAGTGAATAATGGAACAAGCAGCTACTTTTGAAACATTTTTTTATAACTGTGGAAAGACAGCGTAAGCTTTATCAATACGTGAGATCTCTCAAATCAGCTATTTTGCACTCTTATTTTCTGTGTCTAAGAACGATAGACACTTTTGTCCCTGGCTTTTATACTCAGAGGTATAGAAAATTAGTGATATCTTGGCGCTCTATATAGAAAAACTTCTTTTCCAGAAAAATTTGAGCTCTATATCAGAAAATGTTTATCACTGCTCTACATGGGAATGTATTAAGTGATATTTCTTGACCACAGATGTATTTGGGTTGTGTGCCTTTCAGTTCACCTTACAAGTAAGGGAACAAAGTACACATTATAGGATATTTTCAGGGAGGCTGTCATTCTTTCAAAAGGCTGGGTGTCTTTTGGATCTCAGAGTAATTCTTAATTTATTCAATGAATTTAAAAGGAGGGGTCCTTGCATTGTGCACAATGATGGACACTACGAAAAATTTGGAAAGATGGAACGGGTCCTTTGCTACTGAATGCTTTTGGTATTTAAAACTGTTCCTGATGGAGAATCAGCTCAGACTGAGATTCAGGTGAGTGTGATGCTGATCTTATTTCAGAAGGGGATAAAAATCTCAGAGAACCAGTTTGCAAATAGGCAACCCTTCTGTGTATTATGGCTTACATAATAAGGTAGGTAGCTATGTTTAATATACTGCAGTTCCATTTAAGCTTTTGAGTGGTTTGTGTATCCTCTCAGGACATTGAGCTAATAAAGTGTCGTGGCAAAAGACTGTTGCTGAAAAGAGACGATGTTTTCTACACAGTTTTTCTTGATTCTTTTGGCAGAAAGAGCTCTCTTGATCCTTTCCTACATTTGATACATGTTAAGAAATCTTTTCCCACTTTGGTTCTTTAATACTTTTCCTTTAATTTTCTCTTTAACATTAGAAGCTTACTAACCCAGTATCAGAAATGAAAACATATATATGTCCTTTCTGGATGCATGCAAGCATATATGTAATTCCTAATTCTTTTGATGGCGGTTCTCTCCCTGTTTATCTCTGTCCTTGGTGTCCTCCGTCTCTGCGGCATCTCCTACTGGGAATTTGGGCTTTTGGTTCTACTGTTGAAGTGCTGTCTAATCAGGCTTTCTGTGCACCAAACCGAGTCTGAATTTGATATGAATGTCTGCATTTGCCCCTGCTTACTTGGAACTGGGCTGAGATTCAGTTGGCTTTGAGTGAACTGTGGCTGTTTTGAGTTGGTGGTGAAACTGGACACAGGTAAGTTTCCTAGGGTTTTGTGTTACTTCTCTAGCGGTGGAGTTTTCTAGAAAAGTGAAATGTTGTGTTACTCAATGTGCCAAAACAGAATCATTTGAAGCCAAAAAATTCGGGAAGAATAAGAGGGGGGTGGGAGGCATGACAGTTAATAAAACCAAAACTATAAATGCTTTGGCAGAATAAACAGAGCTCACTATTTAAATTCCTTTAACCAACATATCTGAATGCATGCACAAGTATAATCACCTTGAGCAGTATGTAGAGGTGCAAAGTAGTATAGAGGTTGTTCTTAGGAACTATTTTTTGTGTTTAACCACATCTTGTTATGATTTTGCTATCTAATAGGCAGTGTTCTTGCAAAGCTGTTCTGTTAATTGTAACAATACCATTGCAATCGGCATTTAAATCAGAGTTCAAATACAAGGCAAAAGTAGTTGGGACATTGGCAAGGTTAAAGCTGCAAATTGAAACCTTACGTTATTCTGGCTAATTTGTACTGAAATGCTATAGCCAAATGTTTAAAACTTGCCCAAACAATACTAGGAACAAATTGGAAAGGTACATAAAACTGCAGTCTTACTTGATCTGCTGCCTGAAATGTGAGACCTACCAGAGCAAATGCACTTACAGTATAGTTAAAGAGAAATGATCCCAGTTTAAAAACCTGGCATTAGCTGTTCCAAAGTAAGGTCTGATGCTTGGTAGGAGTGATTACAGTTTATTCAATTACCTGTAAATTTGATTTTAAGGAATCCAAGATCCCAAACGTAATTCTTTCTGTAAAATGCTGTACCAAACTACTTGAATACTGTTATCACAGGGAGGTTCTGATGCTAAACTCTTCTTTGTTATTGCTAATGCTAGCCATTTGAAGTAGTTTCCTTCTGAAAAGTGAAGTCATCTTGAAGTATCTGATCATTGCCCAACATTTGCTAGTCTAAACCCCATCTTTCTTGAATGCCAGACTGTCTCCTAAGACTGCTTGAATAATATATACAACCTGATAATGCATATTTAAATGTTGGGCTTATCCATTTTCCAGAATTTATTAACTGACACTAGCAAGTTCTTCCAGATTAAATTAGTACTTGATTGAAATAATGAAATAAAATGGGAACAGCAGGTTTTTGCCTTTTAACTTGACAATCCCTGTTAAGATGCTGTAGTTTAAATTTATTGCACAAAATATCCTGCCTTATTTTGCTGTATCTTATCTTTTTATGTCAGCTTGTCAAATGTCTGTATAATTTTTAAGAACGATAACTGGCAACAGTGCCAGAACTAGCAGCATGCTTGAGAAATATCCGCTTACAGTTGCTGACTCATTCTGTTGTTCTCTTCTGGCTATTGTACCATAGTGCCTGCTACTGTGCTTTTCTCCAGTTGCTGAAGTTTAGCATCTCCTTCTTTCTGCCAGCATTCCTCAGATTTCCCTTGAAGCGTGTACTGAGGTTGGCTGACGAAAATGGCAATTCAAGAACGGATAATAGTCATTCTTATATTCTTGTTAATTCTGACTGCTGGGTCATCATTGGTTTAGGCAGTTACAGTAGACTAGGCTGGAAGTATAAGCAGAAGTTATGAGCATGCGTATAATCTGGTGATTAGCAGTCTACATATTCCTCTAGCCTTAATCAGCCACACTTCAACATATAACTTGTGTTGTGGTGGTGTGCCTGTTCAGCAACTGTCCATTGTGATATTTCTTTTCATATTTAAGGCTAGTTTTCATCTTGAACTGTGACGATGGATCAGGACTTTGTATCTCTTAAACCTCAAAGTATAATTGCCACTTTAATAGTTTAAATAAAAGATTTTTTTTTTCCTGATACAGGAAAACAAGTGTCCATAGCAGCCTATCAGCTATACTGAGCTAGGAGACTTCTGCTCACCTACTCTGGCCTCTTGGGTGTACATAGTCTTGCCAGAAGGCAGGCAGGATTTCTTTAGAGATACATTGTAAATGCTTGTTTGTAAGATTTGGTAGTCAGTTTAGATGAGCTAGTTTGAGTTACCCTCTGTCGTGGTTTAGCCCCAGTCGGCAACTAAGCACCACGCAGCCGCTCGCTCCCCCTCCCCCTCCCCAGTGGGATGGGGGAGAGAATCAGAAGGGCAAGAGTAAGAAAACCCACGGGTTGAGATAAGAACAGTTTAATAATTGAAATAAAATAATAATAATAGTAATAATAATGATGATAATAATAATAATAATTGTAATGAAAAGGAGAACAAGAGAGACAAACAAAACCCAGGGAAAAGAAAACAAGTGATGCAACCGCTCACCACCCGCTGACCGACGTCCAGCCAGTCCCCGAGCAGCGATCGCTGCCCCCCGGCTAACTCCCCTCGGTTTATATACTGAGCATGACGTCATATGGTATGGAATAGCCCTTTGGTCAATTTGGATCAACTATCTTGGGCTGTGCCCCCTCCCAGCTTCTTGTGCACCTGGCAGAGCATGGGAAGCTGAAAAAGAAAGTCCTTGACTAGTCTAAGCATTACTTAGCAACAACTAAAACATCAGTGTGTTATCAGCATTCTTCTTACACTAAATCCAAAACACAGCACTATGCCAGCTACCAGGAAGAAAAGTAACTCTAAGCCAGCTGAAACCAGGACACCCTCCAACAAAGTGAAGTTTTTACCAGTGCCTAATCTAATCTATAGCACTTTTGTTTTTCCCTAACATGAAGTCCATTTCCATCTTGTATATCCAAAGAGTGAAATTTTACAGCACTCTCAGGTATTCATTGTTTGTGGGAAGTCTTTTACTTGTTCATTATAGGTAAATAGTGCTAGGTGGGAATCTCTGAAAGACAAACATTAATGTTAAGAGATCTCAAGGATGTGAGATAGTAGGAACAAATTCTTCTCAATTGTGAAGTTTATGATTTGCTTAATCTGAAGATATTTATATGTTCATGTAGACATATGTAAATGTAGATTCCCCACCCCATCACATCCCCCTGGCAATATAAACATTTGTAAGCCTTGCTAGCTTAGGTCTTTAGCTCCCATTTGAGCAATAAAAACTTTGTGTGGCACCTGAAACCTCAGAAACTGTACATTGTGCAGAGCAGTTGTTTACCTGCCACAAGGAAGGACTTTTATAGTAGTTTTCCTTATAGAACAGAAACAAATGTGGTCTAAATGATAAAATCATAATTGGACTGTCTTCAGTGGGCTCTAGCTTGGGAGACTATGTTTACTTGGTCCTTCTTTATTGTGCGCTGAGATAAACCATTAGCTTGAACTCTGCTTTCTGAAATCATCTTGCTCTTTTACCCTTTTGCTTTTCTTTCATTTTTGAAACAAGACTTTAGTAACCTTTTGCAATCTGAGGCAAAATTACAGTCCAATCTGATTTTAGTTGTGAGTGTATTTTCTCTTTGCTGTTCCAGTAGAGTTAACTTTCTCAAATATCTTTTAATGCCCTTGTACCTCAGATTCAGTTGTACTACACATTTTCTGTCCAGCCTTGCATTTGTATTTGGAAGGGTTTTGCAATGTTAAGCATGTGAAGCTGATCAAGAAGCTGATCAAGAAGCTGATGTGCCTGGTTTTAAAGGGACATTATTCTGGATCTGGCTAAAATTCACAATATTCTGAATCTGCTTTGGCTGCTTCCAGTAAAAAGAACTGACATCAGTAGGTGTCAATTGGTGCTGTTAATTTGTCAGACTACTTGACAAATACATTTTTGGGGAAAAAATTCTTGAGGAACACTTGTTTTTCTTTCTGTTGATGTGGCATTGGATGAATGATTAATCTGGTTGTATCCTTCAATATTTAGTAAAGATCACTTCTGTCAGTGTCTAATTAAGGAAGATAGACTCCCATAGCATTTAATGAAATCTGAATATTTTGCTGGACTATGCTAAGATTGTCATCCCCAATGAAATTGTATCTGAATCAAAATAAGAGCACTACCATCCAGTCGCTGGGTTCAGGTTTTACCAATCATATTAAATAGCTCTTTGGGATGAAGGAGGACTGGTCTCTTCTCAGCTTGATGTGTTAACACTTTCATATACTTTTAATTTTGTAAATTATTTTTGTTTAGAATGTGCATTTGTATATGGCTAAAAAAAGAAATGAACCCAAAACACACAGGAAATACCCCCACCTGATATTTTCCGTGTCACTGTGATATCAGTCTTTTTTTTAAAATGTTGCTCATAAGGAGAAGACTGGGAGGCTTCAAAAGCAAACGTGAGATTCTGTCATGAGAAACTATTTGTCATGATTATCCATAGATGTCCATTTTGAATTAGACAGCAGACAAATACTGATGTGAACTGAAAAAACAAGGCTCAGAACTGATGTCATTTATCTCATGTCCTGATTTCTGTTATTGGTTATTCCAGTTCTGATTTGGACAGATGCCGAAAGGGGAAGTACAAGGGTATCTTCTCAAATTTAGTGATAAATTAATGCCCAAATTATTAGTGTAACTTTATTATTCTTCATTCATGCTTTGATTCAGAAATCTATGGGGTTCTATGCTGCTTAAATTTTGCACCTGCTAATTTCATAGAAATTGATCTAGTTGATGATGTCCCTGCTCACTGCAGGGGGGTTGGACTAGATGACCTCTAAAGGTCCCTTCCAACCCAAAGCATTCTATGATTCTATGAAATTGTAACATGTAATATTAGAGCAACTCCTTATTTATCCCTGTCTAATAGAGAAAGGTCTTTTCTCATGCGTCTGGGAAATAAGATGAGCATAGAAGGATAATATGCCATGAACTTGTTACTGTTTAACATTTGTGGGCTCTAAATTAGAGCAACCATGTTTAAATATGTAATATTCTGTGCTATTTAGGAGAGAAGAATAATGAAACCATAACTAAACAGTAACTAAAATATTATCCTGACTAAGGTGGGGAAAAAAGGAATGTAGTAGGGAACTGCAAGCAGTAAAACTAGTTAGGTGAAAGAAACTGAAACCAGATCATATTAGCTGCAAAGTCATAAAAAAATGAGAATGTGGTTAAAAGTATGAGTGACCAAACCTTTGTATCATACTGTCTATTGCTCGATATGATATATTATGCTTGTAAACTTAGCAGGCTCAGATATTGCTGAAAGGATAAAGTGTTTGCTTTGGGCCCCTTCATAGAAATTGTGTCTTTTTGTCTGAATGGTTAGCCAATTCAGACCAGAGAAACAAGCATTTTGTAGTGGATGGTTTAGTTAACAGTAAAGGTAAACATGGTGAATCTCTGGAATTTGGTGGCTGCTGGGAAAACTGATGTATGTGTTACTTTGGAAATAGGCTTGCTTAATCCAAAAGATAACTCAAACTCTATGTAAAATTTACTGATTTTTCTATCTTGGGATTGTGACTGTGGTTCTAAAAAATAGTTCGCGTATCAGTCCCAAAATGTTGTTTATTATCCTGGATTAAATTATGCTTTTACTCCTGTTGAAATCTAAGAGTAAGTGTCACTTACTAATTTCAAGTCCTAACAGAGGCCATATTTCTTCAAAGCTTTGAAAGAGTCCAGTCAACATTTGAGGAAGTTGTGGAATCTTGCAGATATATCCCATCAAGAAGTTTCCTTAAAAACTGAAGTATTTGACTGCTTGAGCCGTTCTTGAAAGAACTCATTTGCACTGGAATAGGGGTCTTGCAGATTTAGAAGTGCACCTATCTTAAGTTGTTACTGGACTGAAATAACTCATAAAAAAGTTATTCCTTTGTTAAAGGGATATAGAAAAATAACATCCCTAGAGCAAGTAATAAACCATTGCATAAAGCCTCTACGAAAATAAAATAGCTGAAACTTGAATGAATATCTGAGGCATGTTTGTCAGCTCCTTTTAACCTCAGGACCAAGGTCATCTTTGGTATGAAATTGAGTGCTGTAAATGATACTGGTCTCCATTTAAGTCCTGACACATTTCTCTCTAGTAAGAAAAATGTGTGTATTTTAGGTGCTAAGGTGCTATTTTTGTGTTGGGTTTTTTATTTATTCATGTTTGCATTCATTTGCTTGTGTGCAGGAAACTAAATTCAAGACTTGGATGAGCTTCAACTCTTCCCATCTGTGCAGTATTGGAATTTTCAGGAAACTTGGCATGGGAGAATGCTCAAGTGAAAACACGTCACCAGTCCTCACCTCTTTACACACTGTATTGCAGTAGTTTGCAGTATGTGTGTTTACTCATTAGAAAAGCTAGAAAGGTTTTGTTACCTTAGTTGCTTCTTGAAAATTAAACAAGTAACATCAATTCCGTTCTGACTTTGAGTATGTTTTAATATTAATGTAGTTCAAATATCAGTTGAAAGAATTTGTTTCTCCTTGGCCAGTAATCTTTTCACTTCTGACCCAGTTTTCTGGGCACTCTTGTGGTCTGTGAATGACTTGCTCAGCTCAGAATTAGATCTTCTACCGGGCTTGGAAGTTTTTAGGCTCCTGTGCTGTTTTATTGACATACTAGCTTAGCTTTCTCATTTGTACATCATGTCTGTGTTAATGTGATCCAAATGAAGGACACTGCAGCCCCAAATTTGTTGGGGCATCCTATGCAGAACTCTGAAAGTGTGACATGACACCTTTACTTACCAAGTCAGATGCATTTAGGATGATTCATCTTAATGCAGATGTACAGATTATCTGAAGCTTTTGAAGCTTCAGGTATCCTGGTCAGAGCCATTGCTGTTTAACATTTGGAAGTAGTAGAAAAATCAGCATTTTTTGTTTTTCCTTGAGGAAAGAATTGTAGGCTGACAGAACAAGGCCAAGGAAAACCAGATGTTTAACTGTGTTGCACCATCTTGTAAATGCTGTCATCTTACATATCCAGAGTATGATAGTCTTCAGATACAAATATTCAAACTACAAGTCACTTGATAAAGGTATTTTAAAAAAAAAAAAAGTGTTGAAAAACATGGTCTCAGTGTTTGACTATTGCATGTTGTATCTTGGGCCTGGCTGAAATACTGTGTAGGAAACTTAAACACCGATTAGTAATGGTTTATATTCCGCCCCCCTGCCTTTTTTTTTTCTTTAAGGGGGAACTTTTGACTGTGGTGTTGAATCTGATAACTCCCATTCTTTTGTGTCTAATTTTTGAACTTGAATGAAACAGTCATACTTAGCTCTGGTATTCAGCTTGTGACTGAGTCTGAATGGACTAGGGGTTTTTTGGCCATTTCTGCCATGGGTTAGTTTGGTTCCATGTCATGGAAGTACCAAACTGAATTTTACTTCGGGGAAGGAAGGGACTACTCAAACTAAAGGCACTGAATTTAGACTGGAAAAGGAAGCAGTGATGACAAAAGATAGCAAAGGTAGTAAACCATAAGTAGAAAGTAAAGATTCTGAGCTGCATAATACTAAAAAGGTAGACGTAGTTTTGGGTTTCATATTGTCGTGGTTTAGCCCCAGTCGGCAACTAAGCACCACGCAGCCGCTCGCTCACCCTCCCCCTCCCCGGTGGGATGGGGGAGAGAATTGGAAGGGCAAGAGTAAGAAAACCCACGGGTTGAGATAAGAACAGTTTAATAATTGAAATAAAATAATAATAATAGTAATAATGATAATAATAATAATAATAATTGTAATGAAAAGGAGAACGAGAGAGACAAACAAAACCCAGGGAAAAGAAAACAAGTGATGCAACCGCTCACCATCCGCCGACCGACACCCAGCCAGTCCCCGAGCAGCGATCGCTGCCCCCCGGCTAACTCCCCCCAGTTTATATACTGAGCATGACGTCATATGGTATGGAATAGCCCTTTGGTCGATTTGGATCAACTATCTTAGCTGTGCCCCCTCCCAACTTCTTGTGCACCTGGCAGAGCATGGGAAGCTGAAAAAGAAAGTCCTTGACTAGTCTAAGCATTACTTAGCAACAACTAAAACATCAGTGTGTTATCAGCATTCTTCTCATGCTAAATCCAAAACACAGCACTATGCCAGCTACTAGGAAGAAAAGTAACTCTAACTCAGCTGAAACCAGGACATATGTAGGGTTAACGCACTGCTAAGCAGTGATAACAGACATTAAGGCAGATGTAGGCCATTGCATCCCAGCCCTTGTGTCCCTTTACAGAAAGCTTCTGGTGGAAACAACAACATATTCTTGATAAACTAATGTAGAGGTCTAATAAAAGGAACCTTCGTCAGTTCTAGGTGGGTGGAAGTCTGGAAATGCTAGAAGACTAGTACACTGTTGAAACAATAATAGCTTGTGATGTTGGATAATTTTGAGTTTGTACTCGCTGAAGAATCCTTATGTGCTGGGCTATCCTTGAAACAAGGTCTGTGTTGGGAAGGTTGGATTGTTTTGCTCAAGGCAGTAATGGCTTTCTTCATACACTGGTTGGAGCTTATGATTGTAGGTATGTACCACTGAACTCAGCTGAGCGAATGCATTTCATCTATGAAAAATGGCATGAACGAGCTAAAAAGAAAGTGCTTTCTGTTGTGCATAGAACATTACTGCTTCAGTATTAGAATCATAGAATCATGATTGTATGATTACACAGAATATTATATACATAGCATGAGTAATATGCTATTCTGTTAACTTCTTTATGAAGGACAACTGATGAAATAAAAGTTGAGACTGAAATTTGTAATGTTTAACTGAAGTTTACATTGGAAGCGGTACAGTTCAGAGTTTAATTCCTACTTCTCTCACTGAAAAATCATACAGAAAATACTTATTTTTTTCTTTAATCTAGCATGATGCTCAAACATGCAAGTCAGCCTAGCAAAATCCTTTTATTTCTGTCTGCTTTCGTGTGGCAACAATACCTCCTTGCATGGCCCTGGTTTTACCGTTGCCTTGGCAAGCTTTGGAAGATACCAGTAACCAATATACTAGAAACCTGTCGGATGATGGAAAGGTCCTGGGTTCAAAGAGCTGTATGCCTGCCACCTCCTTCTCTGTCATGATCAGAGCTTGTTTTGCTGGGCACTGTGTTCCCTTGCTCACATGGATGATATCGGACCCCATCCCTCTTAAGTTCAGCTCCTGGAAATGTCTCTCCATTCTTTACTCCTACATCAGCCTTTGACTTTCTGAATGTGAGATGAAGCTGTCCTCACTGCCAGCTTGTTGTTTTCTTGAATATGCTGGCCAGGCTGAAATGATATACATCATATTACAGGCTGCTTGCTGCCAAATTTTACTCTCATATATACTGCTCAAGCTGCAAACCTCCAAAGCAAACACAGAGAGGAAATCAAAATTAAATTAATCCTCTCTAAGGATGTATAAAGTACGGCTGCACTGAGGTTTACAAGTTGAGGGTGAGAGGGACCATTGGTTGTGTGGGAGTCAGAAGCCACTGGTATGCACAACCCCTTTCTTACTGCATTGCTTGTCTGGGCTGGAGTTGCTTAGCATGAAGACCTTAAGGTTTTTTTAATGATAGCTAGACAAATGACTTTGCAAAACCATGGTTAACTGTAGAACCATAGGGCATTCTTGGCAGTTTGCATTCACAGGATTAAAAGCAAATGAGTCACCAGTTTCTCTGGAGCCCTCAGAGCTGTGCATTTGCTTCATGTAATGTATCAAAACATCTTAGCTGACACTGAACAAAGCTCTGGATTCTTCACTTTTGGACATGGTATGAAGGCTAGGTTGGAGACCTACTTTCTGTTGTTCTTGGTTGAGAGGACTGGCTTAGGGATAGTGCTTAGTTCTGTTGTCTTGCTGCTTTCCTCCTTAATGCTGGGTTTGGGCTGGCCAGAAGGAGAAATCAGTGTTTCTTGAAGGCTTTGATGCCAGCTCTCTGTCAGCTGGCATGAGGGGCGGAGGTGTGAAGTAGTGGCTGATGGTTTTCTTGAAACACCTAATGGCTGTACCTAGTCCATACTCATGTGAAAAACATGGATGAAAGGAGTGAGTACTGCCTGCTGGAGATGAAAATTAAATGGAATGGCATGGCAGAACTTTGTGCAATTGCAAAGTAGACTTGAATGCTATTTCATCCAGAACAATTTCTTTTGCTTTTCTTTTTCTTTCTTTTTTCTGGAGTTATAGGCTTTGGATTTTGATAATCTCACCTGAAATGAAATGATATCCCATATTGTGTAGTTATTCAGAAAAAAAAAATGCCTTAACAAGCAATGGCAGTCATAAAGGAGTTAATCTACTTCCACAAGCAGAAAAATAGGCTTGATTGCTGAAGTGACAATCATGACTACTCTTTACCAAATATTGTGCACAGGAAGAAGGAAATAAAAACCTTGCCTGTTTTTTCTGTAAGCTTAAAAGGGCTTCAGGATTGTAAACCTAATATAGAATGTCGTCAGTGATCACCATGATCTACCTGCTGCTTGGTCTGAAGTTTATTAAATTATTAGGAACAATTATACTGTTGTCTTGGGTAATTTAAATGTCTGGTGAAATTGTTTTGAGAAGTAAAGCTGTAACTGAGTAGCTTAATCTTGAGTTGTTCTAGGGGAAAAACTTTGAAAATGAACACAGCTGAAGTAGATGAGTTCATGGCTTGAAAATGTGCCCTGTTTATCCTGATAAGACAGAGGAAAGCATCTGCTTGCAGCCTTTCAATATTATCTGTTACTGAGACTTTGCTACTACTCCCTGTTGCTCAAGATGAGACTTGGAGAGAGGAATACAGCTTTTCCAGAAGAGCTCCTGTGGTGGGAAGTTACCGGTGTGTTGTCCTACTGGAAATTATCTGTCCTATCTTTTGTAAACTTAATCTTTGTAGAAGTCCTGCATGATTAATTTCTACTGATAGGCAAACAGTTTTCCATGGCTTCCATGATAAATATGTCGATTTAGGTTACTGCTGAAACTTGGATGTCATTAACCAAGCACATAGTGTAGAACTAGAAGGGAGAGTGTAAGAATTATTGTCTGTACTTCTTGATGACTGTACAAGGACTGACTGCTTGCCAAAATGATTAACAGAGTTGAAGTAATGTACTGTGAATGTCAACTTGTTGATCTGCAGACCTCAAAATTTTTCCATGGAGTACAGAGTCCAGCTGTGAACTTAAGCTTGCTGACAATAGGCTTGCTTTTTTTATATCATTTATAGTAAAAGTTCTGAACCCTCAGGTAGAAACTTCTGGTGTAATGAGATCTCTGCTGAAAAAGGAGCTGTTCTGGGGACAATCAAGGAACTTGCATGTCTTAACCTGTCCCTTGAAGCTGTCACTTATCATTTCAGTCCATTTCCTCACCCACGAATGAAGCAGGGCAGCTATCTGCCATAGAAGGCAAACTTTAACAAGATGTAAAATGGTGGGGGATTTTTTTTGTGTTTTACATGGTGAATATCAACTTATAATCTTAATGGCTCATTTAACTATACTTTGTTTTGTCCTATATGTAATAAACTTGTTTCTAGTTTGAATAAACAGGTATTAAGTATCCATCAGTTTGATACTTGATGACTGAATCAGGTTAAGGCTCTGACTTAAATTGCATTATGTAGCAAAAGCTTGTAGCACAAGACTGACTTAGAGCATGTGCTCTACTTGATGGTTCGCTGTGTAGCACAGCAGAATATATAGTAGGAAGGGTGGCATGTATATTGCAGTAGTACTTAAAAAATGCTCGACAGATTTGGCGAAGTTGCTTTGGGAACTGCATGATCATAAGAGTACAGTTTCTTCCTTAAAGGTCTGTAAACTACACCATTAAAATTATTGCAAGATACGTTCACTAATGGAGAAAATTTTTAAGATGAAAAATGTCATGCCAGTGGGCAATGCTTTCTCATTGCTTTTGTATTCTTGCTCTTGCCATGTTGTAGATATGAGTGTCTGCCAAACTAGAGTGGTTTGTAGAAGTCAAATGCAGGCCCTAGTAAAAAGGAATTGTGTAATTTTGGGTAGTTTACTTTTCATAATCCATTAACTTAATTAAAACTGGTCATAACTTGGTTGTGGTTTACTGAAATGTCTGAGAATGAAATGGAAGCTGAATTTCATCAAAGTTAAGTTCTAAAATAGAATAAGGATTTTGCTTTGATTTTTCAAGTTCAATGAATGACAGTGGTTAGCCAATTAACATTTAATTTTTTCTTTTTTCTCTAAGCTGTTACAAAAGTTCTTTTGCAATTGGAAAGTTCTTCTTATATAAATAGATACCCAAGTGTGCATATTTGGTAACTGTTTCCTGGTAGTATCTAAAGCAAGCATTGATATTGTAAAAAAGAAGCTTCCTTTGAAAAGACAGTGTAAAATGAGGTGTAGCTTTTTAATCACTGTAGCTTTTGCTTGAAACACAGAGTAATTTTATATTCCCATTAGTGGATGTATGATGGATATATGCTATATAGTTATTTATAGCGCATATATATATATTTAAAGACATTTT
>VYZW01027629.1:6599-24772 GCA_013401315.1 Balaeniceps rex | reverse complement strand
CCAGCCAGCGCTGCCACGATTATCCCGCTTCTCCCCGTAGTAGCGGCGCAGGGTAACCCTCTTCGCTTCCCACGACACGGTGCGACAGGCTGCCCGGGCGGGGACCGGCCCGGAGCGGGCGGCGAGGGCCCCCCCGGCAGGCTGCCGGGTCGGCGCTCCCTTCGCCGGCCCCTGGCAAGCAGGGCGGCTGCACGCTGGCCCCGGCGAGCGACGGGCCGTCCCCGGCCGGTGCTGCCGCTCCGCAGCCGGCAGAGCCGGGCTGAGCGCTTCTAGGGCGTGCCGGAGAGCAGGAGCAAAACCCACCTTGCCGTTTGCTTTGTTCGCGGCTGCGGCTGCTGCTGCTGCTGCTGCTGGGACGCTTCTGAAAGGCACGGGAGACTGGGCGCGCGCTCGTTTATTTACTACTGGAGCTGCCCTTCTAAATTAACGGAGCTGTAATGACCCCAGATGACACATGAGACGGGCAGAGGGGTATGTATCTTTCCGTACCTGCACGCACAAAACGCTTGACAGAGACATTAAACCGATGTACAGAACACTAGTCTGTAACTGGTATATTACCTACATATATAGAAATCATCTCCCTAAATCGGCGCGGTTTGGTTTTGGTTTTTTTTTTTTTCGTTTTCAAGAAGTGATTCCGTGGTCATTGCAAAGAGCGGTACTTTAGGAGGAATTAAAAATCGGGAAGGAAGATGGTGGTGAGGAAACCGAAAAGCAGTTCATACCTTTGCCAAATTGTAAAAGGCAGCGGGACAGTGCTGGGACGCACGTTTTGTCCTGTCACAACCAGTAGCAATTTTATTTTTTTTTTTTTAACAAAAGCAGCAAAAGGACATCCAGCACAAGGTCCCCGCGGAGGGACCGCTTGGTCTAGGACTAATTTTTGCCTTCCCATGCACTTCCCCGCTCGCCCCCAATATAGACTGAAAACGGAGAATAAAAATGCTTTTCTTGAATGCGCCAGTTAGAGATGCCAAAGAAAAAAAAAAAACTGAGGTCGAAGGAAAACTGGCAGTTTATATAAAGGTTCCCAGCCCTCTGCAGAGATGTGCGAACTAATATGTACCAGCAAAGCCTCAGTGAATCACTGTAAGCGAAAAATAGCTCCCAACAATACAAAAACACCTTGTCGTAAAAGCGCTTTAATACTTCTTTTTTTACTTCGTGCGCCACCAAAGACCCGCCACCAGCAGCCTGTGACCGCTGGCCCGGGGCGCTGCGAAGGGGCCAGCTCTCGGTGCGGCTGGGCAGGCGGAGCTCGCCCCCTCCCCTCCGCCACCCGCCGCGGCCCCCCGAGAGGCCCACGGCCTCACACGGGGCTGCCCCGGGGCGGAGGGTCAGCGCTGGGCACGGGGGGGAGCCCCTCGGCCGTGGGGGTGTGCGGGGGCGGCCCGCAGAGCACGGCCGCAGCCGTGCGGCCACGGGCGGGTGGGTGCCCGCGGCACAGGGGGCGAGCGCGTAGCGCCGGGGCTGTGCAGCGGNAGGAGCCGGGCGCTCGCACACCTCGCCTCCGCCAGCGAGGAGCTGCTCGCCGTTTTCCCTGAGCGAGGATTTATGAAAGTGCTCGCGGCCAGCGCTTCTAACCTCGCCTCTCAAGGATGGGATGGATTTAAAACCGAATAACGAATTGCAGAAAAATTACGGCTTTCTCTCTCCCGACGCCATTCCCCGCCCCCCAAGAGCTCCGCCGGGGGGGGGACAGGGACGGAGCGAGGAGGTGGGGGGGACAGAGCGCGGAACGAACCGGTGCGAGCTCATTAGCAAACCAAAGGTTGCAATTAGCGTCTGCTGCTGCGAACCGACCTCTCCCCCGCCCGCCTCCCCTAGCCCCCATCACCAAATAATTGCAAAGTATCTGTTGATGTTTTTCTTCCACCCGTCAAAACGTTGGAGCTCTGCCTGCTCCAGCGCTCCTTTCTGGGTTTGTTGTGTCTGGAGACAATGCTCCGCCGGCGAACTATCAAGAGGTGAAGGGGGGTCACACGGCGAGGCAGGGAGCGCGGCCCTGCGAGCCGGCCGGGGGCTTTCCCCTCGCTTCCCACCCCTCCAAACCTGCCGCCCAGAAGTGAGGGGGGCCGGCGGCGACCCCCGGCCGGCGAGGCCGGTCCCACTCTGCCCCGGGGCAGCCCCATGCCTGCCTTCCCGGCCGGGCGAGAAGGGGGAAGAGGATGTGACCCTCATGTCCGCCCGGGGGGCGCGGCTGCTTTATGTGCAAGGGGCCGGAGCGGGGGGAGGCGGGGGACTCCGTCGTTCCCCCAGCTTACACCTAGGTTTTATTTTTCTAAATATGCTTCCAGCAATCGATCCGTCGCCGAGCGCGCCCAGAGCTGGCCGCGGCGCCGTTTCCCACCACCCACCTACCCCGGCTTGTGCGTGCCCGAGTAGCGGGTCTGTTCCCCCCTCAGCCCCCCTTTGCTTTTACCCTTCGGGCTGACGCTGCGAGCAGGAGGTGTATTTTTAGATGGCGCTGGCGGTTTTTGCTCCGCGACCCCGAGGAAACCCCTGTCGCTTTGTCTCGCCGGCCTTCCGCGCCGGGGCCGGGCAGGAGAGCGGCGGGCGGGCCCGCTGCGCCGCCGGCGGGCCCTGGGGCAGGGCCGACCCCCGCCCTGGCCCTCTAGCAGAGGTGGCAGGGGCCGGTACTCCCGGGGGGCGACCCCCCCGCAGGCGTCCGCCGCGCTGCTCGCTCCCTGTGGGGATTTTGCAGCCCACGCGTGGCCGGTGGTCCCGAGCGCCCCTGGAAGACCTCAGGAGAGGGGAAAAATACTTGAAGAAAAAAAGGCTTTCGTGGCAGTTCTACCTTTGGCAGGACAGGCTCCGGGGGAAGGGCAGCGGCCGAGTTAGGGCTGCGAGATGCGGGATGGCGGCGGCTCGGCACTCCCGGCGCTGCGGAGCAGGGAGCCGCAGGCCAGGCCGGGCCGGGCCGGCTTTCCCGAGCGGGCCCCAGCCCTCCGCAACCCGCGGGGCAGGAGCTGGGCCCGCTCTCCTCTCCCTGCCCGCCTGAACCCCTTCTTCCCGACGGGGAGCACGCCCGGGCAGCCCCCACCAGCCAGCGCTGCCACGATTATCCCGCTTCTCCCCGTAGTAGCGGCGCAGGGTAACCCTCTTCGCTTCCCACGACACGGTGCGACAGGCTGCCCGGGCGGGGACCGGCCCGGAGCGGGCGGCGAGGGCCCCCCCGGCAGGCTGCCGGGTCGGCGCTCCCTTCGCNGGGGGTTTATTGTTCTTTTACTCTAAAAAAAAGGCACAGCCGCGGAGTCGTGCCCGTTCGAGGGGGAAAAAGCACCCCAGGAGGCTTTTTATAAATATATCCACGCGTGGAGGGGTACGCGCGGGGGGTGACTGGCAACGCGTGCGTGACACCGCGCGTCCCCCGCGCCGCGGGGAGCTCCAGGCTTCCCCACGGACGGGGCGTCCGCGACCTACTCGGTGTTGGTTTATGCCGGAGAAGCTCTGACGCGCCGCGGAGACTGCGGGCGGGGGCTGGAGAGCCTCACACGCGTGGGGCGCTGCTTGGAGCGAGCGCAACAGGGACACCTCTCACTCTCCACTGCTCCCCCTCCTCTCCACCCTGCGAGGGCGCGTACTCCTTGCACCTGTGGCAAGGGATCCCAAGCAGCGGCCGGGCTCCCGCTTTTCTCTTTCCCCGTGGGCTGGGGTGGCCGCCCTCCTCCTCGCTCCTGCGGCGACAGCCCCGAAGGAAGCGGCTGCTCCGGCTACGCGGGCGCTCAGCGCTCCGCGCCCCTCCGCGCCCGGGGCCGCGGCCACCGCCAGCTCGCACGTTTTCCACTGCGCCTCCGGCAAAAGCCTGTCCTTTCACGCCCGGCGCACAAAGAGCCCTCTCTCCCCGGCAGCCCGGCTCCCCGCAGGCTGCTCCCGAGCCCCGTCCCATCCCGTCCGGTCCCCCCGCACCCCTTCCATCATGAAACCGCTCCCAGGTGCAGCCGGAGCCGCTTCCCCCAGCTCCGCGCTCAGCTCCCCCAGCCCATCCCCCCCCCTTTTAACAGGGGTGCCCCCCCAGTCCGAAGTAAAAAAAGCGAGAGGTGCAGCCAGAGAAGGTGTATCTCTGGTATATCTCACCCTTTGCTCCTTTCGAGACATAGAGCTAAAATCATGGCAGTAATTGGTGGGTGGAAGATCCTAAACCAACGGGAAATGTATGGGCTCGACGACCTCAGGATAACCCAGGTACCTTGGCACGAAAAGTGCAAAAATATTTACTCATCTTGAAGTTTCTGATTTTTTTTTAAAGCTTTTTTATTTATTTTGTTTTTATTTCTTCAGTCATCTTTTGAGATGGTTCAGGCTCCCATCCGAGGTCTAATTATAGTAAGCAGGAAGAGGATGGAAAGGGAATGGGTTGATTCGGGGTGTCGGGGGGCAAAAACCAAAACGCCCTAAATCCCCAGACCGGGAAGGTGCTGGACAAAAAGGCTTTCTGTGACTCACGCACACTCTGAAATGAAGATCGAAAAATGCTTACAGGCCCCCTCTGACTGGTTTGAAAGCAATTCCAGCAATTAGGAATTAATTCGGCATGGTCAAAAGGCGATTTCACTGCAAGTTATATCAAGTTATCCAACTTTTACAGAGTTCAAGTGGTGGAAATGGGTCGCTGGGGTGGAGGTAAGGCTGCAGGAAAGAAAAATAAGGAGTGTTCAGGAAAGGCAGAAGAGGGGAAGCCGTGGAGCAAGGGCCAGAGGGATGGCGAGCCCACGTTAGCACCAGAGGTTTGCCACTGTTGTTGCTGGAGGAGAGGGGAGGCAGGGGACAGGGGACGCTTTTGTTTTTCAAATGGAAGAAAGTATTAAAAATGCACTGGAGGTCCTAGGTAATAGAAAGATGAGTTTTAATTAAAAAAAGGAAATCAGTGGGCTTGCTGGCCGATTAGTATTTCAGGTACAGTATCGGGGGGGTTGTGGTGTGATCCCTCCCCAGTTAATGGCAGGAGCCAGAGTTAGCCCAGGCAGGGCTGACCCTGGGACTATGTGTGGCGCGAGAGGCACTGGGAGGGTGTGGAGGGTGGAGGGGGGGGATAAAACCAGGCTTTCACGCGCAGGCAGGCCAGTGATAAAACCATCATGGGGAGGGGCAGCCACCCACCCTGGCAGCTCATGGTGGTGCTGGCCATGGGGTGCACCCCTGGCACGAGTCCTGCGACGCCCACTGGGCCCAGCGGAGACTCAGGCGTTGGGGTTGTTCTTCATTAGCTCCACGTCAGCATCCACCATCTCCCTCACCAGCTCCTGCGAGGAGGGAGAGAGGCAGATGAGGCCCCAAAAGGGCAGCACGTTGGGAATGCCCCAGAGCACAGCGAGCCCCCCCCCAGCCCCCTGGAGAAGGACGAGGAGGGGATGGGGCTTTGCTGGGCTCTTCCCGCAGCAGCCCTGGCCCTGGCCCCAGCATGTGTGTTGCTGCCATGGTGGCTGCTGTCTTCAAAGCAAGAACCTGGGCAGAGTCACCGAAAATGGGATTTCTCGGTGTGCCTGAGTCACCCCGCACACAGGTCCCCCTCTCCCTTCCCCTTCCCGTGGATTGCTTTCAGAGGACACGAACACCTGGCAGGTACAAAGCACGCCAGAAAGGCCACTCACATCAAACGTGACTCTCGGCTTCCAGTTCAGCTTTTGTCTGGCTTTGGTACAGTCCCCTTGCAGAAAATCCTGTGGAAAAGAAGAGAGAGGCGCTGCAAGAAGTGTCCACCTTCCCCGCCTTGATGGCCTCCCCATTGCTCACACTTCCCCATGAGCCAAGCGCGGCCGGAGCCACCATCGGACTCTTCCAATGACAAAATATTTCTCTCTAAGATGCAATTTTAGTGGAAGCTCGTATGCCTATAAATCACCAGGAGGCAGCATCCTTTCACCAGGCTATTTCAGACCGAAAGAGTTATTCTTTGTTTTTGTGTGTGCGCGGGGTTTGAACTCTAGTCTTACGGCTGTATAATGGTGAACATTTTATAAGAAGTTGTGATATGTCTTAATCATGCTATTGAATGAGCTGTTTCAAATTCTTTTCCCCCCCATTTGTTTAAATAATGTAAATCACAGAGCAAACATGACAACTATTCTCTCTCAAATAAAAATGTGATCACAGACAGATGATGCTGAAAGACTGTTACGAATATGGGTAACCACATGCAACAGTAGTAAACATCCAGCTTTTGAACGCCTACATGTTTTTTCTATAGTATTTTGAGCATCCACATGGAAAGAAAAGTCTTAATTTCTCATAAATGAAAAGAAATTATCTTGAAACCATTACAGAAACCAAGGCTTTGGTCATATTCACCTTAGTGTTCAAGTATTCTTGAAAGTGCTACCACACCAAAACAATCCCACGACCAGTCATCAAAAATAACGTAACAAAATTAAACAAAGAAAAAAAGCTCCTTTGACTGCATTTCTAATTGAATGAAAAAACTGACTGCATCTTCCTCTAAAATTCGAATACTGTGTTTAAATAGTTAGCTTTTTTCCAACTGTATGTGCTGATTTAATAAAATACATCATCTCTCCTCACAAACTTCGTTTCTGTGTAGCAGTAAATACTAAAATTATATCTGTCTAGGTTTAAAGACGACCAAACAAACCCAACTTTGTTACAGAACAACAAGGTTAAGGCGGAATTCCGCTCTTGCGTTTGACTTCATGGTGGTAACACAGCAGGCTTTCCAGAAAAATGCTTTGGACTGCCTGCCTTCTCCCTCTTCCACTCTCTGACCAGCAGTGGCGCTAACGAGCATTTTCTGGCTGTAGTTTTTTTAACTGCACTGCCCGCACACAACATTTTTCAGTTGCTATCTTTTGTGCATGTGTGGTTCAGGTCATGTTAACTTCCAAAATCACCTCATCCTGTGCAGTAAAATATAGGAAATTCTTCTTCGTAATTGTGCTCCAGAAAGCTAGACAGCTCACTTCCAGGAGCAGAGGAAATCCACCAAAGGAAATATTGCACCGAAGAAGGGAATGTGGAACAAACACGTCTGCTGAGACTATTCCAGGCAGCAGTTTTACTGGTTCAGTCTTTAGGCTAAAAACATTTCAGCCTGCCTTCAGAAAAGAGTAAACAGACGGATCAGAACAAAATGATATGAAAATAAAAAATGCTGTGATTTCCTTAAATTAGACTAAATGATTTCCTACTGCAGCCCTATAATGGATTTTTAGAAACTGCAGCAGACGTTTGAGGCCAAGTCATGCAAAACCGCATCAACTTAAGGGATCCCCTGGAGGGTCGTGTGAATATGGATTGCAAAATCTGGTTTGAAATGGGAAAGATGCCCACTAACTTTGATAACATTTGGATCAGACCCTAATGTGCTCATGTAGGTATGCCTTTTATCTCGAGTTTGGTTTAATTTACATTATATACATGTGTATATATGTGCCTGGAAACAAGGAAATCCTTCTTAAAATAATAATTTCAGTATAAAAACAATTGCCTTTTATTCATCCTAATTCAAGCCATTAGCTAGAAGTGAAGTGTTTTAATACCACCTAGTTTTAAGTCATAAAAGCCATATCGTAAAACTTGGAGTTTCATTTTTATAAATGCTGTGTAAGTAATAATTTTACATCCACAATCTTTATATTGAAAACATCCTTTGAAACAGCCTTATCTAGGATACTGGCTTCCCATTTTAAAAAAAAAAAGGACCGGGAAGAACAGAACGAATTGCCATCGCCTGCTGTATGTAGCTGCATTCTGCTTTTGAACAGCTTGGGAGCAGTCTTTTAACTTTCTTGGACAACGGCTTTTGTTAAAACAGTTTATCGAAGAAAATACTTTACCTAATTCCAGCCCTTCATTCAAAAACATAAACACTCAGCTGCTGAATAGACCAAAATAAGGTTGGGGGGAGGGTGCAAATCAGTAAAAGTGAAGTTAGTTGCAGTACTGGATTATACATAGAGATAAGACAAAGAACGAGGGTATTAAATCCATTTAAGTATATAAAAAAGTATTTTTCCTTTAAAAGTTCACATGTTTTAACAATGATGCAGTAAAGGTATTATGGCATAATCTGTGAGCAAAAAAAAAAAAGAAGAAGATTTAATATATATGATAATACAAATTCCCCAGCTGAGTTAGGTTAAAAGATTTTAATGGCTCTCCTGAAGAAGTTTGTGTACTTCTGAGAAACACTACTTTGTAGATAGATTTACTTGAAAATAGCATTACGGACAAAATGTCTCCTAGGCGCTTCTTTTAAAAGGTTCTCTAACACAAGTTACTAGGTACAAAGATCAAATGAAACCATAATATTAACATCATATTACATCTAAATTCAAGGTTTGATTGTATTCTTATTAGTCAAAGTTTCAACACTGAATGGAAATGATGACTGGAACAAAGCTATTGCTGATTAAAGGATTGTATTGCAGTCACGTTTCCTGTATTTTTCTACAAGTAGCTCATAATATGAAAACAATAAGGTAATTACAATAAAATAAGAATATTAAAAAAAGCTTCTCTTGGAACAGAATGACTGCTTGTTTATATTATTCAAGTCTTTCACTGAAACTAGAGATACATCTGTCAGGCTTCCAAAAGTAAAAAAAATCCACAAAACACCACAAACCAAAAAAACCTCTGGCATGCTGATCATTAAAGTGTATTGATTTTTCAGTATTGGGGCTTCACTTTCTGGAGGTACAACCAGATCAAAAAGCAAAGAAAAAAAAGGTGAGGTTCCACTGGAGAAAACCTGGATGTTTTTTGGGGGGAGGTGGGATGGGATGGGGGGGTGTTCTCAAAAAACAGCTGCTGCTGCTGCTGAATGTAAACTGCCCAGTATCCCTATTCCTGATGGAAAGGCACCTGATGAAATCACACTGCTTCATGTTTTGTATTCCTGCAGGATAACCTTTTCTGTGGTGTTGTGCTTTATATACTGACAGGGAAACAAAGCCCTTTGACTCCGTGAAAACCCTGAGGATTCAGATACTGAGCTGGGAGTCTGCGAACCTGAAAACACTGATTAAGGCTTTCTGTTGTTTTTACAGTACTCGGATCATGAACATAAAATTACGACTTTGCTTTTAGTTATCGATTTTGGAAGGAACAAGCCCTTATTTTCCATGCAAATACAGTTAATGTAGGTGAATAGTAATGACAAGTTTTACCTGAAAGCTAAGAGTCGGAAACAACATCCAGGTAAATATTTAAAGGGAAGGAAAATGGAAAAGACAGCAGTCATATTCTCTGTTGCCACTTAATGTGAAAGTAAACTCTCCTATGGCTTTATATGCACCTCACTGTCATATGACTGCCTCTCAGAGAAAAGAACGAGCTTATCTGATGTGAGTTTTTCTGTTTTACCTTTTCTGTAAATGAGGCAGCGTAACTGTGTATGTAGAAAAATGCCCCGTTATTACTAAATCTGATTTTATGATCATTTGGTTTTATTGTCCAAATGCACACACACAAATACATACAGATAAGCAGAGAGAAATTTGTTATGCAATGCGGTAAGGCATTTTTAAATTTGGTTTTAAAACCATGAGACAAAAATGTAAACTATTTTAATGTAAATATCACATTTCCCAAGCTCTTGTTCTGAGTGTCATCACGACTCCTATTTTGACTCACGCAGTGATTGATCTGGTTTCACTGTGCAACGTATCACTGTCTCATTCAATTAACTTTAACTGAAAATTTAAAGCCTCAAGACAATGTGAGAAAAAGGAGATAGCGTGGCCTGAAAGAAGGCCAAGGCTTCCTTTATTACTACAGCTCAGCTGACTCCCTTTAAAATGTGCCTTCACGGAAGCCAGCGCCGAGTGCCAGCTTTTGCTCTTTCTTACACCAGAATAAAGCTGAGATCAAGTCCTCAGTAAAACACCTGCGATGGAATTGTGCCCAGCTCCGCTTGCTGCAGCAGAGACAAGGCTTTACCTCTAAAAATAAACAGACTTGATCTAAGCACACAACAGTTTTCCTGCATCTGAAAAGCGGCCAGGGTTACGTTCACAATCAGCACGACTGCTTGGAAGACGATTTGTTACATCAGAGCTCCCATAAGCAAAGAGCACAGACCCAGCTCGGTGGAGGCTCTGGCTTGCATGTTTAGTCTTGCACTCTTTTGCTTGAGAAGTTTTGTCAGGAAGGATTTCAAGAGTCTAGGGGCCAAAGTTTCCTGCAAACTCTGCTTGTGTTTTATGTTCTTTATTTCCTTCTTAAAACTGTCGCCCTTCAGCTTTAACTCATCCCGTTAAAAGAAAAATTAATAAACGTAGCTACTCAATTAGACAACATTAGCTCGCAGTTTTGCGTTTTCACCATTATCATAGAATCATAGAATAGTTTGGGTTGGAAGGGACCTTCAGAGGTCATCTAGTCCAACCCCCCTGCAGTGAGCAGGGACATCTTTAACTAGATCAGGTTGCTCAGAGCCCCATCCAACCTGACCTTGAATGTTTCCAGGGATGGGGCATCTACCACCTCTCTGGGCAACCTGTTCCAGTGTTTCACCACCCTCATCATAAAAAATTCTTCCTTATATCTAGTCTAAATCTACCCTCTTTTAGTTTAAAACCACTACCCCTTGTCCTAATGCAACAGGCCCAGCTAAAAGCTTATATCTCAGTAATGCATATATCAGAGTTTATCTTATGAAATAGTCTCCCCTTTTGTGCACTTTTTGGAGCATTTTTCATAGCAATTTTTAATGAGGGTTCACGTAGCACATCTTAGTAGTAACGTCAGCCCCGCAGTGTATGTGGGTATCTGCTGCAGCTCATTGCTTAGAGAGCAGCCTTGTTGAAATGTTCATTGCAAATAGTCAGGAGACTGCATGCATTGCTCACTAGGCAGTTCTTCTACCATCACCCTCATCCTCCATTCCCTAGTGTTCTCCCACACTTGCCACCAGGCCCGGGGACATCGTGTCTTAACCCAGATGCAACGTTGGAGGGCAGGTTCTGTGACTTCAGCCGAGCTATTCCCTGTGCATTCTGTTGAGAAAAGTAGCAAGATCTCACTAAATCAGAGCTGTAGAGCCTGTAACTGTGCACCTCGCTGGTGCAAAATTCAACGCACGGTTCAGCTAAGCTCGGATCAAACCCCAGAAGGAGTTGCAGTACTAAGCACTGTGTCTGCTGTGAGCTGCTCTGTAAGTACTTCTGGAGATCCACAAGGCAGAGAGCGCTGGCTTGATTTCTTTGTGAAGGGTAGTGTTTGTTATAATATCTATAGTAACAGGGGAAAAAAACAGTGTAATTATAAAGCAAGAGACTCCTATCTCCACAGTAAATATGAGGAGACTGAAGATAAAACATATCAATGAGCAAAGCCCAAGCCTAACGAGGAACACAGTAAACATCTTCAGGAATTTAAGATGAGCCGTAACGTGCCATCACTCGGTTTCATTTTTTCTTTCCACTGTTGCGAAGTTGCGGAGCAGTTAGGGTACCAGGGGAATAGAAGAATGCCAGTGAATTTGGTTCCTGATCTAAATTTGTTTTAATGCAGCATGAACAGGCTGCTTTCCACTCTTGGGTCAGCAGTCTTTTGCAGAAAGACGGTATTGTTTGCAAAGAACCACAGGAAAAAAGGCAAAAGCAACCAATAGGCTGAAACTCACATATAACTAAATGCCATTTAAAATAAGAGGCATAATGTTTTTTTTCACTAGCACGTTTTCCTATGCAAATCCCCTCCCTATTCAGAAAACTCCATTTTTACTAAAACCATGTCAAGGGGGAAGGAGAGGGGGAAGAAAGACTTGAGGAAAGGGCTAATTCTGAATGGCACTGAGCCCCTGTGCATCTGATGGACCTCGGCAGGCTGCAAGTGCTGGGCATCTGTAGGGTAAAGTCTTATCTTGGGACTCCACAGTAGTCCAGCAATAAGGCGTCAACACAAGTCGCACGGTTAATAATAAAACCTGAGCCCAGCCTTCGCTTTTCCGCCAGGAACCAGGGGCGTTAGAACAGCAGCTTTATCTTATCGGTTTGATAATCTTTAACTTGACCAGCTTCCAAAGGGTTAAGGCAAATGAACTCTGAGCAGCAATAAACATTAGGGCGATAATAACAGTAATGGAGCTCCTCTCCCTCCTCCTCTTCCCCTCCCCCCCCTGCGCTTTTTCCACTTCGCTGCTGCCTATCAGCCCAAACCGTAGCTGAAGCCAGACCTCTCTTTCAATGACAGGGGGTGATAAGAGACTCGAAGAAAACAGCAAGCTGTCTGGTCTGCTCAGGAAGTCGGGGACGGGTGGTATTGTCCATCAGCGGGGCCACGCGGCGGCCGGAGGCCGGGAACAATGCTCCGCTCTGGGGAAATGGGCTCACTCAGCGCCGGCCCTGGCAGCCCCACTGACACCGCAGATAAAATGGTGAAGCAGGGGGAGCTGGCCCCAGGTGCCTCGGCAGCCTCGTCGCCGGACCCCAATCGCTTTGATGGAGGCGGTGCCCCGGTGAATCCACACAAGGCCGCAGCCCACGCGTGTCCCTGGGAGGAGAGCATGTGCAGACCTCAGCCATGGTGCAAGCGCCAGCAGAGCCACAGGCACAAGAGCCCCTTGCAGGGCTGAGCATTACTCAGATCTGTTAACTTGCCAAGTGAAGCCTTAGAAAACGTCTTGGCCAGTGCTGTCCCTCGAGCCAGATAAAATTCCTCCTGAATTACAGCCCGATATCCCTGAAGTTAGTGCTGAATTTCACTTGCTTTGGATCCAGAGCTGAGCTCGCTCATCAGGAGCCGTCCCACACGGGGATCAGCATAGCTCTGCACCAGGGCATCCTGCAGCAGGTTGAGCCACGGGTGCTTTTCAGGATCCCAGGGGTGAGGCAGGCTGAAGGGTGTTCCCCCTGCAGCAGGGAAAGCCCTGCTGCTGCAAACAGCGAAATTCCCGAAATTCCCACAGCTGGTTGCAGCGAGGCGGGTGCTTCCCTCTCTCTCAGTTTGCCCTGAGGCCAAATTCTGTGCTCCTGGGAAGACGTGGAAGGTGTTCCCCAGCTTGGATGCAAGCCTAATTGTAACCTCAGCGTACGGCTCTGCAAAACGCCAAAGAGGCTTCCGAATGGCAAGATCATTTCTAGTTTACAGGAATGCCTTTGCTGAAAAGGCAGGGAACTTCTGGAGGAGAGGAAGAAGATCAAACCCACTCCATTTGCCATATACAGACCATGATTGTGATAGTTCAGGTGTTAGCGCTGGACACATAAACACTTTCTTTCTGATATGGCATACCCAGTCATCCAAACACACACATCACAGCTAAAAATCTTTAGCATGTTTGCTAAAATGCAAACTAATGCTTCAATGCTATATGTTATTATGGACCAAACTAAGCTTTTCCAACTCTTCTAACAAAATAGAATTGACCTTTGCAAATGCTGGTTAAAGGTGGTACCACTCCCATTGGCCGTCATTGCCGTGTAGCCTGGCTACTGATAGGAAATGATGTGTGAGCCGACCCTTGCATGCTTCAAGCTAACCTGTGCATAAAGAGGTGTCTGAATAACCTGGATTTTGCACAACATGGGTTAGAAGCATTTGTGCATTTTTTCTTTACAGCAGAAGTTTTGGGAAGGTTGTATGCGAGCACGTTTCTTCAGACTCCCTGGCCAGGTGGTGGAGAGAACGCCCGTGTGCCACCTTCACATCGCTAAAAAACCAAGACCTTGTGAGGGATAAACCTCTTTCATGTGGGTGGAGGTCAGCTGCAGTATAGGAAAAGAACAGGTTCCTTCTCTTTTCACTGGTACCTCCCAGTCCTGCTTTTGTTCACTATTAAATGTGTTTGCTTCTTGCTTCACCGTGGCCTGTTCTCTATTCTGACAACAACTTTGGGGGGGGGGAGAGCAAGATAATCATGTCTTCATCGTACATGGTTTTATTGCCACACACAGTATGTATTGTTTAGGCAAGGGCACAGTACCATTTAAAATTATTAAATGCAATTCTCACAATTTTTTTAATCCAGTCTGATTATTTTTCTCATCGCTCCCTGCTCTTCACATTTTCTGCAAACATCGGGAGATCACTCTGTGAAGCTGTTTGATTTCAGTGGGGTTTATCGTGCAGTAACGGCTGCATTTCTTACTGGAAATGGAATATGGCCCCTAGGGTTAGCTGTCTTCACTGACTGATGTGTCAAGATGAATAGGAAAACTGATAACCCCAGAAATCCATGCTACAAGGCTACTTAGTTTCTTCTCTTCTTCCACTAAAAAATACTTCATTTGTAACAAGTTATATTGGAAATGTTAATAGGTTTAGTTATCATTGCTAGTCAAATACCAAATGATAAGCAACAAAACAATAAACATTAGGACGGTGATCTTGTATTCCACCTATAGATACTTATCTACCTACCTTTAGGGCATTAAGCAGCAATTTAATGCATGCAGGTCTATGATTAGCGGAATATTACTACACCATAGGATGAATTATTTATCTTGTACAGGATGCATTGTTTGTGGTGATTTTGCTAGCCCTATGGATATTCACATATATATTCTGAAAAAATCAATGCATTTGTTATGTTAACATCAAAATGATATTACTTTTTTTTTTTTTTGAAGGGTGTGCTGTTATATTTGCCCTAATAAAAATATTAATTTACTCAATTGCTGTCTCTGTCCTGTGTTCAGTGCTCACCTCAGTACTCTGAAGGCTTGGCTGTGACTCAGGTTGGGCAGGAGAGATGACACTCCCTTCCTTACCTGTTATATTGATATATGAAGCTCTGTCCTTCTAAAGCTGGTAAGGTTGGGGGGGGATTGAAGGGGGAGAGGACAGAGAGGGGATGGATACTTCTCTCTTCCTGTCTTCCTCTCTGCTATGGATTAACTAGTACGAAAGAGTTAGCATGGAGGATGGTTAGTCGTTTCTCATGGTTTGAGAAACAGTTGTAAAATACTCCCTCCTTGCAATACAGGGGATGAAGAAGGGAGCTGCCACTTCTCTGGACAAAGCAGTTATGTACTGCCTTTTACTGCTGGCTGTTTTTTTATAAGCAGCCTCCCTCTACATGGTTATAAACCTGACCTAATTTATGGGATGCATCAGCTTCCCCTCCAACCCCTCACTGCATTCCAATTTCCCACTAAACCCCCCATCTGATTTGAAAACCCTTTTCAAGACACAATATATGGAAAGAATTTAAGCTGTGAAAGGCTTAAAGGGAGCTCATGAGCTGAGGCTTTGTTACCCAAGGAAAAAAAAAAAAAAAATCAAACACAGTATGTGGAGGGGACTCAGGATGGGATACCATGGGGCTCCTGTCTGGAAAAGTGAAGCTATCCTTGCCCGAACACCTCTAGTTACAAAGCAAGCAATGGTCCATTAAAGGGTTAAAATAAAACAAGGTGGGATAGTTTCTGATTCTGAGTATGTCCCAAATGTATTCTCCAGTGCGCTTGATAGAGAAGGAAGTCCAAGCAGTGGCCTTTCACATGACATCATAAAAGCCTAATTTATCGCCAGCCACCAAACATCTAGAAAATCATAACATCCTTTCAGGAAAACCATGTGCAAAATAATCAGATTTACTTTGATGAAAGCTTTAGTGCTTGAGTCCAAGTAGGACACTACAAAGAATAACCGTTTGCAGGTACTGGCATACAACAAAGCAGGTCACATTTAATGCTTCACACTCAGGCTTTATCCATTAGAAGGCTTATGCATTTCCTGCCCATAAACAAACGTATTTCTATTCTGCAAGTGTGTTCAACCAAGACTGCTAAGATAAAACACTGGTCACTGGTAAGTCCAGGCAAGGTAGCCAGCTGAATATTTCCTTTACAAGATGAAAAGCATGCTGCTGCTGCACATAAAAGCACTGTGCTCCCCACTCCCTTGTCTCACAGTCCCTTGCAAGTGTGTTAGGGATGTGGGCTGAGTATTGCCACAGCATCTCACAGCTTTTGAAAGGATGAAGGCCTCCCAGTACACTCGGCATCACGGCTACGCTGAACCGAGGGGTGTGTTCCACCTGACAACCTCCAAAACACTTTGCAAAAGACACTCCCCTCTGTCTATCCAAGGCTCTCACTGTTCTGGCTCTTCTGCATTATCAGCTTTTGGTGGCCAGTGTAACCTGACTGTCTTGATGGAAAAATACTGCTCAGCAAGCAGTGTATCTCTGCAAAATCAATTGGTTTCACATTTGCAAATGAAATCAAACAAGTCCGCTTTTTGTGTTGATTAGGCAGACAAAACAGACCGCAAAGCAATTAATGAATGGCTACAAATATCAGCTACATGGCATTTAAGATTTTTTTTGTCTGTAATGTAAGTTGGTTGGTGTGTGTTTAAAGACACACAGATTTCAATAGCCATTCAGTTCACTGATACTGTTGCTTAATAATCTGACCCTTAGGCTCCTGCTGGTCAATGGCCACAGGTTCTTCTGGTCTGACTGGAAAAATAACTGGATTTTCCACACCATTCTTGGTAGTTTGCTGTTGCATGTTCTCTGATCTTGGTTAATAAAAATAACTTCCTATTACATTTCCTGCACAGGAAAGCCTGCAAAAAAAAAAAAAATCATAGTTTTTCCTATTCTATCTTTCACTTTCTCTCAGAGCAGACATCCAACCCACCACAAAATCTTCCAAGAAATCAATAAAATTAATACGACTATTTTATTTTCTTTTAAAGACCAGTATTTTGTTCTCTTCCACCCTTCCCTTTCCTTGGTATTTAATTTCTCTCACTTTCCTTGCTATTTAATTTCTCTCACTTTCCTTGGTGTTTAAATCTTTCCCATGTTTTGGCTAATTTATTTTCCTGTAAAATCTCATTTATCTCTTTTTATTGCAAGACATTTTTCTTTCCTAATTTGAGGCCTCTCCCAATCTCTCTCTTTCACTCAAGCTCCTCCCATTTCTCTTTTGAGCACCATTCTCCTGTTCCTTACAAACATCCTCTTAAACCTTACTTGGGGGCCTTACTTCCCCATCTGTCCTTCACCCTCAAAATATGTCACCTCACACTGAGATTTTGTTCTCTTCTCATTTCTGCTATAGTGATCTTCTCATTCGAATATTTTTCTATTTTTTTTTCCCTAGGTATTCTCTATGTATCCTCACAGGCTTGTTCCTTTTTATTTTCCAGTGGTACTGCATTACGTACCAGTGCCAGCTCTCTTTTCACTCAGGTTCTGAATTTTGTGCAGAATATTGCAGGGTTTGGGAGACAATTTATATTACCACTAACACAGCAGAGGTTTGCTGACAGGGCTGAAACTATGTTGAAATAAGTTTTAAAAAAGCGAAAAGATTTCCTAAATCTTACAGTGCCAGTTTCAGTAGGGGTAAAAAGCAGATTCATTTACTGCTATTACTGTTCACTGTAGCTGCCTATAAAATTCCACAGATTTGGCAGTGCGTTCACCATATATACTTTAAAAGCGTGCATAACATGCTCTCTTTCTTTCCAAAGCATCACCAAATGCAAATACCACTGCTTGAAATCTGTCCTCTCAATGACCTTCTTCTCTTAAACACTTTCAATTAAACAAGAAAGGAATTTTTGATCTGTTACCAAAAAATTCTTCATTATTTCACCCTGCAGCAGTCAAATATGAAAGAGCATTACAGAAGGAAAACAGTTAGCATTTTCTAATGGTCCTGCCTTACTTACCAAACTCTGTTTAGTTCCACAGTTAAAAAGCAAGCAAACCACTCGGACATACACAGCAGTAGGCATGGGCTCAGAATACTCCAATGCTTTCACCTGTATAATGTTTAAAATGCGAGATGCCTCATCCATCACTTGATTCCTTTACAAGGAAAGTGTCTCTTGAGACCATTCACACAGGAATCGTCTATTGCCAAGTTTCGATATGAAAGACAGAGCTGTTCCTCAGACAAGCAATCCTATTTTTCATTCACGTTTTGGCAGGGCAGAGACGCCAGGTAAGGGCCCCATCATACATTGCACAAACACAGAAATGGCAGCCGTTTCTCTGAAAATCTATCAAAGTCAAATATCACCTCTTGGAATATTCTGTTAGAATTCACCTACAGCTTGCATCTCTTTTCCAGTGCAGGTCAGCAATAAACCTTATGGCTTGGTTTACTTTGTTTGATGTATTCCAATGTAACGGGCAATATGTATGAACACATAAAGCCATGAATGACAGAATTATCATGTATCTACTGAGAATCTAAAACACAGCTGAAGAAAGCTAGATAAACATCTTGGCAGTTTCATTC
>VYZW01027618.1:6778-26833 GCA_013401315.1 Balaeniceps rex | reverse complement strand
AAAGGTTAACAGAGAAGGCTTTGTTATGAAGTTAAATTGATGTTCACTTGGAAGCTCACAGTTGTCTGACTTTTTCATTTGCTAAAAAAGCATGAAAAATGTCTTTCGTGATGAATATAACAAAAAATACCTAATCAGCTATTACCAGAATACTGACTTAAAAAAAAAAAAGCAGAACCAAACCAGGACATTCAATCACTCAGTCTAACTGCGCTCCTTGGTTCCTCTAATGCTAGAGAAGTTAGCAAGTCTACAGAAGTGTTGAGTGACTACTGTTGTCATTCTGACTTTACGAATTGAGGCGACGAGACACAAGTTGGTTTCACAGTGGCTTTGGTTAACAGCCTTCCCAGCCAGCATTACTAATAAACGGGCCCATCTCCCTGAAAGATACAATTACATTAAGACTTGTATGTTAATTTTGTTAAATTAAAACCATGCCCTATAAAGGAGCAACTGACATTGTTTGCATCGTTAAAAAGAAACCGGATGCACAACTCATACTACACTTTTCTCTATACCTCATTAGTGGCATTGCAGCGCACAAAGTCAATCTGGTGTATTTTTCGTTCTTGTAAGTACTTCTCACTATAAAAACATGTTTTCAGGAACGTACAAATTAGGCTTTGGTTAAAAAAACGCCATTGATATTTTTCAGTAAAATACCACAAAATATTTTTCCAGCGCCTACCTCGTTATTCACACTTCCAGGCTTTATTCAATGAGCCTGAGCAGAGGAGGTGTTCCATCATTCTCCCACAGATGTTTTACAGTATGTGATATTCAGGTACATGAACTTTCCCTGTTAGGCAATAATGAATCAATTATGCATTCGCATGAGATAATATGAGGTAGGTTTTAGAAAAGACCTGTGATTAAAAAAGCAAATGTGTGAAACATTTCTCCTACCATTCCAAAATAGAAACAGCAATTGCATGTTCACATCTGGAATGTCAGTAAATTATACTGAGAGAAAAATACGACTCTTAGTCAGTTAAACTACAGATGTTCATAGCACACTCGTCCTGCAGAATGTGGCACAGCCATTGACAGTGGCAATGTTTTTCATAATTGGAAAAAATTATGTCACAGAAGCAGAGTGTGAATTGGAATATATTATGAAAAATAACCTCATTTCTCTCTGCCGTACTTGTTTGAGCCACTACAGACACCTTTGTCATGCAACTTGAGAGGATTTTAACTCTTAGGGGAGCTCAGACCTAGCAAGTAAACAATATGGAGAATGAGAGAGAGAAAGAGAGCAAGAGAGGGAATATTTTACCAAAATGTAAAGTTGGAAACGTTAATCCCATATTGAGGTCTCAAAGTTTTTATCCTATTAACAGAAACACCGCAATGTAAATAAGGTGATAGGGGAAGAGACTTCTCTCCAGGTCACAGTAGCCCTGTAATTTGAAAAAGGGCATGAAAGTAATTCAATGACATTAAGCACAGCAGACAACAGATGTAAAATTGGAGAATATACCACCGAGAGAAAGTGCAAGTGAATGGGAAACATGCCAGAATACCAGTGTTTCTCTAAACATCACAAAACAGGATGCCGAGTATTTTTTCAACTTTTCAGTCATGCTTCAAAAACAACACAGAGAAAAATTTATTATTCCATTTTTTTCCTGAACATTAGATTTTGCTTTTTTTATATGATGCAGATAAAAGCTATTTGGCAAATGTAGGTGAAAAAGCACGCAAAAACCCCAACTTATTAATGCTCAGAATTATATATGTATTCCCTAAAAATGTAAAGCATTTTTGCTTATTTATTATGTAAAAGAAAACTGTTAAAATGTTAATAAAATCCTGTAGCCAAAGGAAAAGTGAGTCGGATTTCTTTTTCACTACAAAACACAGGCTTTCACAAAGACTAATGTTGCATATTTGAAAACTTGTTTCAGTTGTAATACGTACTATATTCGACAGTTAATGTACTATAAAATACAAGGGTTTTTTAAATTTCTTGTATTTGAGCCATGCTGCGTTTTAAAGGTAGACTCTCGGAGAACTGAAAATAACACAGAATCACTAATGAAACGCGCTAATGCAAGACACTCAAACACGACATCAGTTTGCAGTTCTTCACTGCAGTTCTTTTTTCTCAGTTGTGTGTTATATGACCGCAGCCTGCGGCACGCCACCATTTTTTGACCTCTGTTCTTTCCTCAGTCCAGATTTAATTTCTTCGGTGTCTGATCGGCGTGGTGCATAACTGCGGTAACTTACGCATGCAAATGCTTTTATCAAACCAGTTACCCCCAGGAATCAGCTCTTTGCAGCACAAATCCTTTTCATGACAGATATTAAGCTGTACTTCAATTTTTTTTTTTTATATAGCTACTGTATATTCCAAAGTAGTTGTGGAGAGTAATTTTTTAGACTGCTGATGTCTTGTAGCTGAATCAGGGAAAGCAAAGAAATTAAAAAAAAAAAAAAATCATTGTACAACGAAGCAGCAGCATAAAGAATTAAATGATTTAATGCTTTTTCTAGGTAACAGCCCTTGAAGTATATGATAGTTGTTGGATATATTTTAAAAAATGCTCTGAAGTCTCATAAAACCTTTTACTAGAAGTGAGACGTACTGCTTGAACTCTTGAATGTTAAGTACATTATTACTTTTTCAAATCTTTGGAACCAGCGTTGATGCTGACTGGACACAACCCGCTTGCTCTTTCTGAACACAGACACGTGCCAACGCACCCAACTTGCTCGGCAGAAGTTTTCCTATCAATAAACAGTCTCTACAAATATTTTCACAATGTGTAATGAGAAAAGTTATAACAGAGTCCAGGAGGAAAAAACTGAAGTCACAGGAATATGGACACTGTAATAAATGTTTTTTGAAAGCACTTCATCAAGAAAATAGTTTAAGATATGACATCAGCCTCACAAGGAAAGAGGTGTTTTACTAATCCAGACAGCTGAATGAAATGAAACATTTTCAGTGCATTACTTCTGGGTCAGGAGTTGTCTGGCTCTCTCCATACCTCTGTCCAGAGACGCTCTTACACCACATCCGTCTGTCCTACATAAAGGACAATAATAACAATGATTTTCATACAAAAATGTTGTGGCTTTCTGGGTGTGCCAAGTTTGGTTCACCTTAAGGTGAGCACGGTACAGGACGGTTGACTGGCTTTCTTGAGAGGTGCAGCTGCTCACTATACGAGGGGAATTTTCTCTGTCAAGTTCTTCGCTTCTTCTGAAGGAAAGGTCGGGTTTGTGACAAAGGCTTCATCCAACTCACAGCTGTGTCCTCAAGGGAGCAGGTAGCTTTACGCACACAGAATAAGCTGCTAAAAAGTAGAGGCAAAGAGGTATGTTCCCCCAGCACCCACCTATGCTCTGACACATCCACACTTGGTTAGTTCCATTTGCAGAAAGGAAGTTCAACACTAAGTTTCACTCCAGCGCAAAAATTTTCGGAATAATCTTATGACTCAAAGTGAGAACAGAATGAGCTTTTCCTTATGGCGGCTATGAAGAAATCCGAAGAGAACAACAGCAACCAGGAAATATTGCGGCATTTTACTATTAAAAATTCATCTGCCTACTGCTCAGACACTGCGGTAGCATAGCTGAGTGAAGGTTCGCAGGTCCATTCTGCCCTTCTTCACACAGGAACATGTTTTATCATTTCCCCCGTCATTCTTTTACAGTATTTGTCCCTAGCAAAGGGAAAGTGTGTTTTAAGGAAGCAATTCAAGTCAAAACCTGATGCATGACCTGGTCATTAAAAGAAATCTCTAGAGGCACCCATCAGTCTATCTGGTATACGGGTGAAATCAAAGGTGCTTCCTATAGGCATGCCCTACAGTACCAAAACAGAGAGAGTGTTTTAGCTACAAATATCAGATTGAGGTACAGATCTGAAGTTTTGTAAAACTCTGTGGTTGGAAAAACGGTACCAGAGCTATGCTTTCCACAGCTGACCTGCAGTGGCATGCATTGCTCATTAGCTGCTTGAAGGAGAAGGTAGAAAAGAAGTGAAGAAACGCAAGGAAGATGTGGGTGTGCGTATGCACGCACACATTTGTTATATCTGTATACATAAATGGGCTCTTCTTTTTATTTAAACTTTATTAACTCAGACTCAAGTTTCACTTGATTATAGTATGCATCAATATTTGATTCTGAACTAAAGGTAGCTGCCAAAAATTAACAGCCCAAAGCAGTTTTGAAAGCATCTGGTGGGAAAAAAGCAAAAACTGGTGTTCCTGTGTATCATTTTCACTATGCCAATTAACAGCTGTCTACACTCCACTGCACAGTTCGATGAAATATTGGTGCGTAGTCTCATATGATGCGTACCATGGGGGAAAACAAAACAGCCGGGTAGGAACAACCAGGCACGCAGACAAATCTACTGTGATACGGGGCATAAAATCCTAAATGTAACAGGGACAACTTAATTTCTAGCACTTGCTGCCAAACCACCTAACCCCTAACATGTGAGGATTACTCCACATTACCATTACAGACTAGCTTCCTTGTTTTAAGACTTCTTGGCTTTGTAACTGAAACAATCCACTAACATGTTCAGATTGTTTATGAGGTGAACTTTAACCTAAAAAACCCATTTCTGGCTAGCAGACAGAAGTCCTTTGTGGAAACCAGTTTGGCTGATCCACCTTCAGTAGGGACAAGGTAACGTAATAAGCAGTGCTGCCTACTTGAGGAAATGAAGCTGGCCACATCACATCTATGACAAACTTTTCATTTGCAGAGAACTGTCTGAAGTGCTGTGGTGGCCAAGCCTCCTGGTGAAAATTTGCCTGCCCGGGAGAAAAACCCGACAAGCTGCCATCGCATGGAAGCTCCTGCATGCCTCCTTCACGCTGCTTTCCAGTCATGACCAAGCTGTTACACCTAACCTGGAACTGTGCAGCCAGCCCCCAAAGCAAAGCTACTTTCATGTCAGCAGATGTTAAACCTCTTGCTTTTAATGGTTAGCAGCAAAACCAGATGCCCCACTTTGGGAAAGGGGGTGACAACAGAAACAATGCAAGAGAATTTGGACACAGGTTAACTACGTGTTTTCTCTTTTTCACTGTAGTAGTTGTTTATGGCAGGGATTTTAAAAGCTGAGTGTTTCTCTCTTCTCTATTTGCTTAACTTCATTACTATCACAATAGAATTACTATTAAATTGTAAACTATTTAGACTTCCCTCTACTGACGTGGGATTCTACAATAACCTGGATAAGAGGATTGTAACTAGGTGATATGCTACCTCCAGTCGGCTATTCTTATGGGCGCTAAAGCCTCTTGGAAGACTATGATTCAAAGGAGATACGAGATGATTTTCTCAGATCCAACTGACTGAGAAGAGCAGAGTACAAATAATTTGGATAACCAAGCACAGTTTTTAAGCGCTGATGGAAAACTCCCCAAAAACTCAAGGCAGCCATGACGGAGTTGCAGACCTGAGACCAAAGCACAGGATGGTAAACTGTTGTACAGGTCCACACGGAGAACCAAATCAGCAAGGCTAATCTTCGATCTGGATCTAAACACAGTGGTAATCCCAATAATTCAGAAATGTATGGTGAGCTCTTCCGGCTGTTTCCACCGCTGACAACGCATAAACCAGAATTTAGTTTAAAAAAACATACTAAAAATGTAAATATTACAATAAAACACAGAGCCACTTCAGTTTCTCAAATACAGTGTGTAATTGAAGAGAAAGTTCTGTTTGTTGCAAGGTATTCCTTTGCAATCAGGCTCCTTTTAAAGAATAGACGCTTACAAAGAATGGCAACATAGATGTGTTTTAAAGTTAACAGGAAAGAATAAAGGCCTTCAGCAATGAGACAATTACCTCTTCTTAACTGTTGAAGTTTTCCAGTCAAAGAACAAAGATATCAGAAAATCAGGGCGGGGGGGGGTGTGGAAATCAAGCTATCAACTACCCTTCCCACCTTTAAGCAAGTTTAGCTGCTTGATGCCAAATACTAAAGAGCCTCCTTTTGCACTGTGAGCTCTGAGGACTATTAATGCTTTGGGATTATGAGGTTTCTCAACATGTCAAAAGAGTTGCCGTCTGGGTGCACAGACTCTACACCCTTGCCTTCTTCATGGACTTGAAGGAATCCATAATCATCTATCCCGACTATCCATGCAATCGGGCCCTCCTCATTGTGGAGACGGACTTGCTTACCACTGCAAATAAAGAGAACAAGACAGTTAGGAATTAATTGGTGGACACTGCACAAACAATTAAAAATAGCTTAGAGGACTAATGTCTAGCAGAATATTTTTATTTCCCACTTCACTGGTTCTTTACAGAGAATGATTTTCAGCAGCATTTTCTACCTGCTTTAATGTCTTTCTGTGGAATTAACAGAGTTGGAGTTAATCCAAACAGTCTATTTCTTTTACAAAAGACATGAGTAGAGCAGCTTCATCACTAGCTAAACAAATAATTCCCAAGTCCCCTTGTTTTGCGATAACACATGTGAAATACCTAAGAAGCATTCCTTAACCCATGCTAGTCCATTGATTTTACTAGGTGCTATTTTTATTCTCCCTTAAAAAATTACATCCTACTTGGGAGTATATTTTAATTAAGTCACTAGTTTTAAAGACAATGTAGTAGAAAAAGTAGAAAAAGACAAAATATCCATGAGTTCTTTCCAACTTTCTCAAAAGAAAGTTCAAGAAGAACATTTTACTTACCTGTGTACCCAGTACTTGTAGTAACGGGGAAGAACTCCGTTGGGACCTTTCTCCTGAAAAATATCTATAAGCCTCTCTAGCACAGTTACAGTTCTTGCAATAAGACAGTCTGCAGTTAAAGCCTTCAGCTTTGTGCCCTCTTCCTTATTAAATTTCATGATGACATCATTGATGCATATGGTGGGGTTGCTGTTACTCACATTAAATCCAAAGCCTGAAGAAGACAAACCAAAAGAAGAGGACATGATCTGTAAATGCAAACACTTTGTTACCACCAGAAAGTCAGTACCGTATTCAACTACTTGATACAATTATCTCTAAGGATGTTTCCAGTAGCTGGTTTTTTTCAGTCTCTTACACATTTAAATCTTCTTACTTGCATAATTACAAATCACAGTCCAGATTTTGTTTCTTGCCCTTAAAATGCCTCCTCCAAATTGTAGAAGCAAATCCAGTGCAGTCCTTTCAACAACACACCATCCTATCAATGAGGCTTAGGAAGATGGTAAGTGGTAACTTGCACGTTGGTTACAATAACATCAAAGTGAGAAATTCTTTTACTCCCTGGAAGCTGACAGGTCATTAGCTAATTGAGAGTAAATCATTGATCACACTCTAAGATGGAGTTTTATCTTTCAGTCTAAAATTTAATTAGGAGACCTTTCTGTTTACTACAGTTAGCTGATTGCATTTTCTGAAAATTAAGCCTTTCTACTCAGCTGATAAGCCTTGTTTGGCTTGCTCTGGAAAGCCCAGAAGATTTAAGTTTGCCGTCTAAGACTCCAGTTTGCTTAATCTATTTTACCACAGCATATCCTTTAGAAGCCTCAAGTCTCTCGCTGAGATTTCTCCAGCTAGAATAATGTTGGCAGAATGCCTTTCTTATTTAAATATGGCTCCTGGGGCCTTTTTTGCAGCCTGCTGAAACAGGCTTCGAGGGATGTAAAGAAATATATTGTATTACCTGTTTATTTTTTTCTCCTAATAATTTGTATTTTTCTTTCCTCAGACATTTGGGATAAAACCCCAGTCTGTCAGTCAGGTTTAGACATGATACTCCTCCATCTGCAAGAAGGTACAGATGCACTGTTTTGTAAATTTGCTATTAATGAGACTATTCATGTATGGAAGTAATTCGTATTAACTATGAGGAGAAGGATCTCTTCAGTGAAAAGGAGTTTTTGACTTTTAACTAGTCAGAGAACGCACGCAAAGAAAGCCACAGTGATACCAGTACCAATACACAGATCCTATGGAAATGAGGAGAAATGTATTATCAGAAAGACACAAAGGAAAACAAACTGGAAAATACAATGTGCCATGCCAGCAAATCCCAACTCAGCTGGTTACACTCAAATACCATACAAGTGAAGAGAGAGTGACCTGGCCATTATACTGTGACTGGTACTGTCAGGGTGCATAACAGGGCCTTGGAGTCCATCTGCAGGCTCGGGGCATTCAGGCATGTATGGATGGAGATCACTACTTAGCAAGCCAAAAATTGAAACGGACACAAGAGACATACTGAGATGATGAGCTTAGCTGAGGCAGAAGCATCTGGGGCTAAATGTGGTGGCAAAAATGTAGCCAGCTAATCTGAAAAATATTAGGTGCTCAGGACTCTTAGGGCATCTCTGCACTGCCCCTGTGAGAAGAGTGAAAAATAAACATTTGGCACTGACTTTGCAGTGTGCTGATGTGGCTAATACATCGTCCAGTTCCAGGGCTAGCCCTGCCTTCAGCATCTGTGCACTGGTCAGCCATGCCTTAGCTGCACACAGAGGCAGACAGAGCTTTTGCAGGTCAAGCACGTTGGCTGTCCCTTGCATTCCGGTTGTGCTGGGCTACCTATGTCTGTTCCGAGTCTAGCCCTTAAATTAATGAAGCATATTCTTCTGCAGAACTCTTCTTCCAAAAGTCCCGCAATAAGTAAGTTCTTAAAAACAGGTTTTTAAAAATGTGCTTAAAAGTATGAACATGAACTGTGTCATCTGTGAGGCCTTGAGCACACGGTACAGGTGAAAAGGCAGGTTTGTCTCTTGCCTTATTCTTCTGTGGTGCTTCTCAGAGCAGTGAGGCCATGTAGATGATCTTTGATTTTGATCATTTCCCTCATATATGGAATACTCTTCATGAGTGTCATGTAAACAGTGAGGTCTAGGAAAGGAATCTCCATGACTGTAGAAAGGGGATGACGCATCTGGCTTGCCTGTCCTGTTGTAGAAGTTCAATCTCATTGCTACTACTAATACAAGAAGTTAGATGTCATGAGTCACCCCTACTACTCTCAGTGACATACACCACTGAAATAATGGAAAAGATCCTGGGATCCTATGTGGCAACCTTAGAAGCTTCCAGATGAAAGAAAGTTGATGAAAATGTACATCTTTGTGTATACCTCAGACCTGTCACCACTAAGATGACTCCTAGGGACTCGGAGAGAATGCATATAGAGTTTCCCTTTGAATTTGAGTGTTTTGGTGTTTAGGATAAGAAACAGAAGGTCCAAAACTAATATGTAATGCGCAAAGACATATTTGATAAGATGAACTATTTTTGGAGCCATTTTTGCTTTTCTTGTGTTAACCAGAACAGGCTCTGTAAAAACATATGGAAGCAGTAAATGGTTGATGGGACACAGAGAGACTCTTTTAAGTGTCTTGGTGCAACTTCTATTCTGTACATGTAGATTACTTACAAAATGAGGATATAACAATTGAACAGAAAATTAATGGCTGGGCATGTTTCACAGAAGGAGGTGATGACTACTTCAATGGTTTTGCTTGTTCGCGCCTTAGAATTTACAGCACCTTGACAGAAACGATATCATGCCCACACTCTCTTTGCAAGATACTTTATATTCAGATATAAACCAAATATTATCATCTTCTTCTTTAACCTTTTAGACTCGCTAAGGAACTTACATTTAATTTTTTAGACATAGCACAGATAATTATTCTTGGAACCGGAACCTAGATCCCTGCTGGCAGGTTTCTAAGCATGTCTGACAGATCTGTGCTACTGCTCGTTAGGGGAAAAATTTTCCTTAACAAATAGCAGAATGATTATCAGACTTGAAACAACAGAACCATCTCAAAACTTATTTTGCGCACCTAAATGTCTTCTCCTGTTACAGCACCGGGACTTGCTGGAAAATACATGTACAGTCTTTCTGAGAGTGGCCACGCTACCTTTTTGGAGCCAGCCTTCCAGGTAGACTGTTCGCCTTCACCATAAACAAACAGATTGTCACTCCTTGCTCCCCCATCCAGCCTTCCCAACTACTTTGCAAATTTTACTTTTTGAGAGAACTAAAGAAAGTGATTAATTAATCAAATCATTACTTCACTGCTGCTTCACTAGCAATATTCCAGTTTCTAGAAAGGTATCAACAGAAACAAGTTATGAATACATGTAAAAAGGACGAAAGAAGAAATTAAAACATGACTATGTGTACGCAGCTCTTCTTCTCCCAATTTAAAAGGCACATTATTTATTTAACTATTTGTCATGTTGCAAAAAAATGAAAATTGAAAAAAATTGATACATTTTTCAGTATATTCTACTAGTTTTGCAATAGATTAAGGAGGACGTTTTCCCTCTCTCCTGTAATGCTCTTTCTTTGAACTCCACTACACCAGCCCAGATGCTTGCATTTATGTTTTCCTTGTCAAGCATATGGAATTCTTAAGAATAATGAAAGCATTTACTTTTTGTGCTTCCTTTTGATTTAATATTGTGCTTTATTTCCTTATGCCTGCTGTCATTATTTGTTCTTGTCCTTATCAGTTGAACTAATAAAGACATTAACAACAGATTTCTTTAGAAAAAGACAGTATAGAAAAGCTTGAAAATAGACATTTACCAATAAGTATATGAAATGTTGTTTCAATAAGCGTAGAGTTTACCAGAACTCCACCAAGCTTCATAAGATCACTGTAGTAAATATCATTTGGCCATTTTACTCGCAGATCAATATCCTAAAGAAATAAAAACATACATTTAGAAACACTTTGCTCTTTGATACTGACTACAAGAACATGGCTCATTCTATCACTCCATATTCCATATTTCCTGTACCTCTGCCACACTGAATGTGATACTGTCAACTGCTCTTCATAATGAGAACCTATTTAAGTGCTCCACAAATGTTACGGAGACAATGACATCTTGAATTTCAGAAAGGAAATTTAGCAGACAGGAGAAATTCCCATTCACAACTATGTAAATACTTCAGTAATGCCCTAAATATATTCACGCTTTCGGCGGCTACGCTCAAGCAACACCATGGAGCTGGAAACACAAACTGTGCTGTGTGACACTGTTCCAGCGCAATAGAGAAGTTTTTGTTGAAACCACAGAACTGAACTGAACTTTGCACCGGCTACTTAAACACAAAAAGAAAGCAAATGTGCTTCCTGTAGTTTGAAAAACTGCATATGACTGTATCCCCAGAGGCAAATTATGGGAGGTGCTCCAGGACTACAAGAGTCGCATTCCCTCCTATTGTAGATTATGAAATCCCTTTACAGGATGTGTGAAAACTGCACCTGGGTCCACGTCTACCTTCCTGACAGATTTAAAGGCCAGAAAGGAGTCCATTACACGTACATTGACAGGAAATACTACCTGATTTTGCTATCAAAGCATTCTAAGAAAGAGTATCACCAATTCATATTCATTATGGAAAACAACTTGACTCTTTGGACTGGGAAAGGATTTATAGAAGACTCTTGAGACATGCGAAGTATGACACAGTTAAACAGTATTATCAGTGTTAAGAGATCTTCCGAAGAGCTATTCAGTAGATCTTACTTAAGGAAAACATACACCTGTAAGACACCAGACACTAGCTCTGCAATGGAAGTGACAGCAAGCATGAAGAACAACCAAGTCAACCGGGTATTCTCATGACATAAACTACACAGCAGAGACTTTGCCACAAAATGGAGTTACAAGGTACCGCACAACGATCTGCGTGTCAAAGAAATGAGGGGCATCACAAAATATGCTGGAAATGGAGCACATTCTTACCTGCACTTACTAGAGAGAGATGCCTGCTGTTCTCAGAACGGGAAAGCAAAGCATTCTCTTGATATAAGGCCCATTTGCATTTGCAGCACTAACATCTGACAGCAAAACTTCCAACTGAGCAGTCAGACTTCCTCCGTGAGGACCCACAAGAAAGGCCTCAGTCACTGCCTGTTTAGCATAGTCAACACTTGTGGCAATCCTAAAAATGATGACTGGCTGATAAACTGAGACACAGGTATTTCAGATTTTTGAATGGAAATCCTGAAATGGACTTTGAGCATACTGAACGACATTACAGTGTGCTAAAGTATTATTAAGATTCTGACTTACGGCCACAGAGGTATGGACATTTGGAGGAGACAATGAAACCTCACCTATAGATCAGCCCACTGTTTGCAGCTACTGCAGTTTGCGTGGCATGGATGTTCATCTGACATAAAGAAAAGCCCTGCGTTACCTAAGTCTAAAGGGGTAATTTAAGCATTGAGTTTCCGATAAATCTTTGAATTTCCTTGCTTTAATGTATTTGGGTCCAGACCCTTAACATTGTTTTCATCCATTGTGTATGGTGGACGTCCTGTTAAAGATTTCAGTAGCTCTGTCTAGGTCATAGCAAGCTACATATTGTACATGTGCTACGTACAGTACATGCATTATTGATACATACTATTTTTATATTAATACTTAGCACTTCAGTCACCTTTTTCCTCTTGAATGGAATAAAATAAAAAATGCCACAGTATACCAGGGGAGGCGTACAGAAGCAAAATCACCTCCATTCATAAATTAACTCCTTCCCCAGTCAGACTCATATTTTATAAAACTAACTCTTGTCCCTTCTGTTTTAAATGGTTAAATTATTCGCTCTAGCCAAATATTTTATATTGCAAATTTTAGCCTGAAGCATTTTGGTTTTATAGTCAAGTTATGAAGCACTGAAGTTAGAAGGTTTTAATAGAAAGGCTGACAGACCCTAAACTACAGCAAAGCTACTGGGTGCCACTATAATAAAGTTCATGTGTAAATGTGTATAAGTCATTGATTTTCTGTAATATAGGAAACATATGCTTTAGTTAACTACTTCTGTAAAATACCAAAGTTTTATAGTTAGCAAATATTAGGAAATGGTAACATTAAAAAGGAGATATATGAGGTGATGAAGAAGACTGGTTCTTCATTTTAATACTGATGACAGGACACTTGATTCCCTCTTGAGAGCAATACTCCTAAGTTCTTGCTTTAGAAATCAGTTTTCAACCTTAAACAAGGGTTGGAAAAATCCTTTAAAAGGGATAAAGTGACCACTGAAACAGCACAACAAAAAAAGCAGAAAAGGATTTGTCAGTTTTATTAATTTTTCCCTCCTCCCTCTTCCCCAACTCCTTCAAAATCAAAACAAATTAACTCAATTGTTAGACAAACAAAATTGACGTTTTCTTTACTGCTGAAGACTGAGTCTTAAGTTTCATAAGGTTATGAGTGAAATGAGTGTAGTATACTTAATCAGCTCAATAAAAGACAGTATTCATCATATGCATACTTGATCTCTTAAAACATATAAATAATCAAGCATATATGAAGGCTAAGTTTACCACTATATTAGTGCTGAAGAACTACATTATGCATTCAGTCATTCAACGCATAGAAGACGTAGTTAAAATCTGAATTTAATGAAAATGGAAACAGGAATTTTGAGATAAATTAGAATGACATACCTCATATCCTGGTATTGATCTAACTGACTCTACCACTGCCAAGGACACCAGGTGTTGAATAAAAGGAATTCTCTGGCCCAGGTTGGAATGTAGAGGAATGGAGATATGTAAAGTGGATAGTGCACAGCCCACGGGACTGAGCCAAACATTTCCACCACGACCTGGGGAGGGAGAGGAAAAAAGTTAACTTCAACTCAAGAAAAAAATATTTATAAAAAAGATAACTTTGTTAATGTAGACATCTACAAAAGAGAAAGATTCAACAGTATCCATCCAAGAATCTACCATAAGTCCTGTAATGGAGTTTCCAAACTAATTTTGAAGGAAAAAATGTTAGGAAATTAAGCAAAAAAGGTTAAAGTGCAAAGCTTTTTCTTTAAAAAAACAGCAGGTTGTTTAATGTGCATGCTGCTACTCAGTTTTGTAGGATGTCCTAAATGACTTGCTTCCAGGATTTTCCTGGTATCTGGTAGCATACACATTTCAAAAGATCTTGCTTTGTTTAAGTGAAGAAGTATTTGTGAAGATGCTCTGTGTGCATCTAGAAATCCATCTACATTGGGAATCAACTTGACACAAGCTAGATCTGTACCAAAAGCCAGGTAACCACTTTCATGTAGATCTGTGCTCAGAAGAGCTTATTAGGCTGGGCACTGTGTTTTTCTAATAAAATGAATGTGGCTTTTAAATCAGTGCTAGCACCTTCCTGGGAAAGAGACAGAATGTGCTCATATTTATCTGCAAGAGATTGTGAAAGCCCACATGACAGTTCAGGCAGGTCCTGCAGACTCAAGAAACCTCTATCTCAGAGCAAGTCAAGACCCAGTCTTGTTCCAGTTAAGCCAAAAAGGAGTTCTGATTTGGAAGTCTGACTTGTATTACACTAAATGTAGTGATGGCAGTTTCCATGACTGGGGAGACTTTTGGCAGAAACTACAAGACCACTAAATCATTTCTGCAAAAGCCACCAAACATCCTGAAAATGTTTACTTTGGTCTCTATTAACTTAGGTTTTGAGTTTGAATCCACAGTTCAAGCGGGACACGATTATTCTATAGATTATATTATCAAAAATACTCATGATGTATCTTTATGGCAGCTAGGTGACATTAAAATGTCCTGGTTCATATGTTTAATACACATTTATTAGCACTAGAAGGAAACTTACCTTTCCCTAATGTTTGTCGAACAGCAATTGCTATTAAACCCATCTCCTCAGGCAACTCGAACACTAACCTGCCAATTAGGAAAAAAAAAACCCCATGCTTATCAGCTGGAACACTAAGCTACATTCATGAAAATCTAGGCTTAAATATCAGGTAATATTTTACGTTAACATTGCACTACCATTTATCCATTTTCAGTTAACATTTATTCTTGACCAAAAAGCATTAGCATATTAAAAAAAGATTAACTGAAAAATGATCATGTAAAACATTACTATATCTATTATGCTGGAAAAAGTTATAGCTGTAGTTCATTTAAGGTGCCTTCTGATAACATACGTTTTGTATTTCTTCACGTTTTCTTGAAGTGCTTATTTTTTGCATGTCACTATCTTCAGTAAGTGACAACTAGCAATTTTAGACATTTGTTTCTACTTACAGCAAATTTTTGTTCATACTACAGAATATAAGAGCAGCAGTTTCTGATTATTTAGAAAACCAATATGGTGGCAATAAAGCAGTTTAAAAGATACACTATCCCCTGAGAACTAATTATGATTTAACTACAGTAAATAAATCTACACCTTCTGAGAACTCTAGAGAACACTGGCTTATTTTAGGCTTGTGTTCTGCTTTTAAAATAGTTTCACTTAAAAGAATACTAACTTTCCTCTGGGGATAAGTAGAAAGTGCACTTTAACACCACCAAATGAGTCAATGCTAGACTTGAAAAAAAGAAGAAAAAAACCCTACTGTGAGAACTTCGTTCAAGCCACTCTAAAACAGATCTGAACTGTACTACGATCCTCCTCCATTTCACATTTTCAGGAAGAGTTATTTAACAGATAAAACAGATATTCAAGATGTTGCCAGCAAGGTAAACCCAGAAAGTGATTTATAGCCTACAAACCTACTTCTAATCTGGGCACAAATATCATGTTGTTCATTCACATAAAAGCGATCTTGTCTTGGAGATAAGTGCAGTCCAAATCAGCAAAGAGTACCATTCAAAATCACTTCCTCTGAATTTCACATATGTATGAAAGGCATTTCAAGTTCTGCAATCACACATGTATCACTGGGCAGCCGATAACAGCTGCAAGCAGAAGTGCCCCCCCGCCGCTCACAGACACAGGTCTTTAGGCAGGCGACAAGCTAAGGAACTACCCACCCCTCCTGCTTCGCAGGTTGAGAAGCAAGGCGTCGGTAACTCCTTGGGGCTGTATCGGTAGCAAAATGCAAGTAGGATCCCCAAGGTTTCAGAGTGTCTTTCAAATGGCTGACTTGCTCTCATGATGATCAAAATGGGAGGTTATTGGAGGGCCCAAGCAAAGTCTGGACCACAAATGTCTTCACTAATTAGAAATACTTGAACCCAAACTGACAGAAGCCGTAACAGGCTCCACAATGTTTTCCCACATTACTCTTGAATCAGTGAGATGTTGTCAAAGAGCAATAGCCAGAAGATCTCTTTGCCAGTCCCCTTCCAGTTCACGTGAAATACAGCTTGATGTTTCTCTCCTTTGGACCCTCTGGATTACACACTGAGACCAGGCTCACCTACCTACCACCAACCTTTACCATTAAAAATGCACCTCTTCTTATGCCAGGACCTAGGGGAAAATCCTCTGTAGCTCTTTGTGCCTGTGAGGCTTCAGCCCTGTCTTCTCGGAACAGCGTGATTTCAGTTACAACACCAAGTTCATGGTTTTGCCACATGAAAACCTAATTTAGATTTGGAAGCACAGTTAGGAAGAGATTACAGGCTTTGTTGAAATACACTGATTTCTGTTACTTCTCCATTTACATATTTGTTTTTAAATAGGAAAAAAAAAGTCATGTGCTGCCATGATGGGAGGAAAATAATCAGAGCAGGAAAAAACGTTAATTATGAATCCAAAACACAGGCTTCTAGAACAAAGAGATATGATTAACAGAACATATGAATGTAGCTATTAGAGGCTTGGCAGCAGGTAACAACATATTAAATGCAGAGACCGAGTTTGTACTTTTAAGGGCCATGAAGAAATTCTTTAACCGACATAACATGGGGAAGTTGTTAATACCCAGACTGATACAGCAAGAGACAGATAGATTTATTTTTACTACTTCCTGAGATTGTGCTGGAATTACCATGAAGCCTATGATAATAAAAAACCCCACACAACCACCCCCCCAAACTTCAGAGCTTTGTAAATCGTGTGTGCTTGTTAGTTTTTTTCTGGGAGAAACGACTTGGGTTTTCCTTACCAGAAAGAGTAACCGTATGTGCACTTTTTTACATATTGACTTCCCTTCTTTTCTTTCAACTTAATCAGTTGCAGATTTAACGATTTCATTTTTCTGCAGAGCAACTTAATCACTGTGCTCACCACATTCTCCCCCTCAAATTTTTGCCTTCAAGAAATTCTCTATTCTTTTTTGTGCTCTTTAACTAACTTGCTCTACATATTAAATCAAAAGACCACACTGAGATACAGGAGTAGGGAAACATGAAACGTCTGAAGACAAATTTACCCATCAGGAAGAATATCAGGTGGCACCTATATGACCATAGAAGATGATACTAGAATTTTATGTGAATTTTTCTTTTCTGCTTTGAACATTTTTGTGGTATTTTCCAAAACGTGAGCAAGGCACTTTTAGTATTCAAGAATATTAAACCAGCTGAAATATTAAGAGAGAGATTCTAGCACAATTTTTTATACAAATACCCTTCCCCCACCCTGTAGTGCATACTATGAATGCTGTCAAGAGTAATAAACGATACTTAATTGTTTTATAGAAATTTCAAGTCTAAGGAGGACTCTGTATTCATGGCTAGTCAACACAATGACTTTTCTTCCTACATGAAAGTAAAATGGGAATTGAAACCACAAAATCTATGTTTGAATAATGTCAACAGCCTGACAACTATAAATTTCATTGATGTTGTGGGTTTAAGGTTGAAACTCTCATTAATGCATCCTGCTGTGTTACAGTATTGCAGAGGTATTACAACAGGCAGCATTACATTCCAGATGTTGAAATACCTGGGCATAAGAGGGTAAGTTATGAACAGATTTCTCCCTTCACTTCAAGTTCCTTGTCTGAAAATCTCACCCTCAAATAGCTTGTTTATAGAGTATTATAAAAGCAACATTAAAAAAACCCTTCCATTTTTAGTCAAATGGAAAGCAACACGCCTTCTGACCAGTTTCTTGTATTATTTTGGACAAAAAGGTGCCCTGAACACTTGCTTTACTACTTTGTATCTACTGTTTCTGTCCATTATGTCCAATGTGGAAATGAGCAGTGTGCCTACTAATATTTTCCTAAGTTCTCCTCCATTGCCCTCCATCTCCTTTTCATAGCCCTCAACTCCACGATGCTGTCTGATTCCAAGCTCTGTGTGCTGAATGGTCTGCCAGAGGGCATGCTGGCCAAGCAGAATAGGTAACTCTCGAGTCCACACCGCAGACTCCTTGGTGGCAGCACTGATCTGGGTCTCTCTCTCCTGCCTGGAAGCCTGTTTTCATGAGACCATGAATACCTGAAGGCGCTCAAAGATATGGAAGTCTCCTGTAAAACAGGCAGTAGACTGACTGAGAGCTGGTGGGCCACGATCGGAGGAGAAGCCACCAAGAATGACATCACGGTGGGAGTCTGTTACAGATCACCTAATCAGAAGGAGGAAGTGCAAAAAGTCTTTTTGAGCAACTTGAGGACATCTTCAGATCACAGATCCTGATCCATATGGGAGACTCCCACCTCCTGATATCTGCTAAAAGGCAAACAAAGTGGGATGCAAGCAATCCAGCTGACTTGTGGGGGAAGATAGGGATAAGCTCTTAACACAAATATCAGATGATCAACTGGAGTGATCGACTCGATCTGCTACAAACAAGGGAGAGCTGACTGGGGAGGTGGTAACTGGTGGCAGCTTTGGCCATAGCAACCATGAACCAATGCTGCTCAGGATCCTGAGAGGAATGAGGAAGGCAAGTAACAGAGTACAAACCCTGGATTTCACGAGAGCAGAATTCAGTTTATTCAGGGACCTGATAGATGAGATCTTATGAGAGGCAGCTCTGAAGGGCAAGGGAACTCAGCCGACCTGGTCTTTAAAGAAAACCTCCCACAGACAGAATAACAGTCCATCACAATACCGAGGAAAATAAGTAGATGAACAAGGAGTCTGGTTTGGCTAAAAAGGGAATTAATGACTGCAGAAAGAATGTACAAAAGAGATGGAAGCAAGGAGAAATGCTACAAAGGAGAAATGCAGAAACATGGTCCTGACAAGCAAGGATGATGTTAGGAAAGCTGAAGCTCAACTATAGTAGAGATTGGCAAGAAACATGGCAACAGGAACTTCTACTGCTACATGATAAGAATAAACAAGGAAAATGTGGGCTCACAGCTGACTGAGGCAAAAGCACAGTGGACACATAAAAGGCTGAGCTACTCAATGCATTTTTTGCCCTGGTCTTCACCAAGGTCTCCCAGGCCTTTACGTGTATAGACAGGGTTCAAGAAGAGGAAATACCAACAGTAGAAAAGGATTGATCTCATAAATCTCTTGCAAAATCTTGACTCATATAAGTCCATGAGAGCAGATGGGATGCATCTGAGAGTGCTGAGAGAGCTGGCTGATGGCACATCAAGGCTGTTTTCTATCATCATGGTCATGGAGATCAGGGGAAGTCCCAGATGAATGGAGAAGGGCAAATGTTGCAACCATCTTCAAGATGGTCTTTCACAGCACCCTTGTATCCAAGTTTGGCCACTGTGGTCTAGATGGATGCACTACCAGATGAGCAAAAAGTGTCTGGATTCTGGGATTGAAAAGTAATGGTTGGTACTCTGCCTGTAGGCTGGATACAACTGCAGTTGCTCAGGGGTTTATCCTGAGACCTATCCTATTTAATATCTTAACACCCTTACCTGACCTGTAGGAGGAAATAGCATGCACATTAATCAAGTTGTGATAACACAGAACTATGAGGATAACTAAGCATTGGAATGGGATGCCCAGAGGGGCTGTGGAGTATTTCTGTCCTTGAAGGTTTTCAAGATCTGACTGGAAAAAGCCCTGAGCAAGCTAGTCTGAATTCATTGTTGACCCTGCTTAAAAGAAGGAGGTTGGACTAGAGACCTTCAGAGATCCCTTCCAATCTGAATGATTCTTTGACTCCAGGAAATGTACAGAAACTTGGCATCTCTGGTGTTTCTAGCTGCCCTTTAAATTTGGATGAAATCTGTCAGAAACTAGCCATTAGCTACTAATTACTAAATTAGCAATTTAGCCCAAAGGCTGTTCACTGGAATCCCCTATCCCAAGTAGGATCCTAGATTAAAGTCATTTTCACACTCTCTTACTAGCCTAAATATTTAATTTTATCCATCTTCCACTTTCCATGCAGTATTTTATACATGACCAGGTGCAACAGGCAGGCTCCCAAAAGA
>VYZW01027610.1:2028-13719 GCA_013401315.1 Balaeniceps rex | reverse complement strand
CCTTATCAAATGCCCTTGTTCTTGAGATAATTTTGTTTCCACTTCTGCAGCTACAAAAAATACTGGACAAATGGCATCAGTAACCTTAGTAAGTGAACTGACTGATTGAAANCCTATCTGTGGTAAAGCACTGTCTACCCAGGAATCATCTAATGCATGACTGAAAATTCCTCTCATGTAAAGATAGTGGTTAAAAAAAGAAAAAGGAAAAAAAGCAAAAAAAAGAATTCTGTAGAAGGAGCTGAAAATATCAACTGCCTGAGCCAATGTGATATGACAACAATTTCAAGGAGTGGACCAATTTCTAACACAAAGCATTATTTGTAGGCAAGATCTTTCCTCTGAATACTGTCTCTGAGAAGATCTGCAAGAACACAGACACGAACCCCTTGCCACAAAGGGAGCAGTAAAGGTACTCACCAGCACGATCTTCTCTGAAGCCGTTATTTGTACCATGCTGCAGTTCAGACTACCTTGCACAGGACAGAGCAAGAGCCTATTTGTCAAGAGTTTGGAAATGATGATTTTTTGAGTTGTGGAATAACTCAAAACTGCATTTTCATTATGTGAAAATTAATGTGAAGTACTGCTAACAAGTCTATCGCCATAGATTTCATATGTATGGGATAACATAATGTGCAAATACCTTCTCATCTCTACCTATAAGTTATTACAGTGTTTAGTGATAAAGAAATGCAGATCACATGGGAAGATTAATTCAAGGAGATTTTATGAATTTAACCCAAAATGTATCTTTCAGCTAGTTACACAGGACAACTATACTTCATAGTAGAGATTAGCTAAAATGTATACCTTCGGTTCCAAATTGCTTGCTGGAATTTTAGGAGTGCAAGTTTTAGGAATCGGGGCATAGAGAATCTGTGAGGCTTTACAGCTACCAGACCTGAACACCAGCTTATTCATTACTTGATCCTGAATGAAATCTAGATTCAGGCTTAATTTAAGGGATCATTTATCTTCTAGGTTTGTTTTTTAAAAAAAGCTCTTAGCCCACACTAAAGGATTAATGGATATATATAAAACAACTAAAAAAGATTTTACAGAAGGCAGTAACATTACCACCTGAGTCCCTGCACTAGGGTGTATATGAGAGATTTAAACCAAACCAAACTACTAAAGAGAAAACAGCTTGGATATAATGAAGTAGAATTTATTCTCGCAATGATCAAATTTTGACACTAAACATTCTGAAAGGTGCAAATGGCAATTAGGCACCGAAGTCTCCTGGGAGTTTTCAAAATTCTCCTTCCATAATGAAATTGAGATCACCCCCCAGAAAAAAAGGGGACATGATGCTATTTCGTTTTTGCTACATCTTCATAAGCATAGAAGAACACAGATGAAAAAGATCTGATAAAACAATGGGAAGATGGAGGGAACATTAAGTTTTAAAGTTTATTCTCTCCCCATATAGTAAAAGAGCAAGTGCCTTGTACAGAACAGTTTGGCATAAATGAAATAATTTCTGGATAGCCGCCAGTGCTAAGGTTAAAATGCAACATTACAAGGCTTCCATGATGACAGCCTCCTGGGAGACATTTGTTGAAAATTGCTTTGCCTATCATTTAGTCAGCAGAAAGAAAAAAAAAGAGAAAAAAAAAAAAAGCCTTGCAGTACTAGTTGTGTTAGAGCTATGTTGAGTCTGCATCTATAAATGATTCAAATTGTAAGCTTATAAAGCCCCCATACAGCTGCAATCAACATAAAAGCCCAGCATTTCTCTTCTTTTCTTTTATATCACAAAGTTCTATATATTTTCACCGTATGCTGTTCCAATAAGTGTGTGTAATTATAAAGGAAGCATGATCTAAGATTTAGATTCAAGTTTCAAAAATTAAATTAAAATTATTTTTTTGACAACAGGCAATAAAGTTTTCACCAGTTACACTGTGAAAAAGTAGAAGCCTTAAATCTTGCAACATCAAATAAAACAATATGTTTTAACTATACTCTTTTACTCTGCGGGAAATGACAACTTAGGCAGTGCAAGCACTAAATTGTAGTATTTTAACTGCACTATATATGTCTGCCTTTGAAAGTCCACTAAATACATGAAAGTCTTCTACAATAGTTTGAAAGAAATAAGAAAAAAGAACTAAACCTCAAATTTTCAAAGAGGTCCATACAGACTGTCATTTGACTCTCATTTAAATTAATGGGATTCAATCAGCTACTTCCCAGAATACTGCTTCAAAAACACAGGGCTAAGTGGTCAGAAGGGTTTTTGCAAGATGGTTAACAAATTAATATTCATATTCTACAACCGCTTTTATCTCTGTATTATCTGTTACTGACAAAGAGAAATTAGGATTCTGATCTGTGTTTTGGTATCACTAAGTGATTCAAGAAAATATCATTTATGGTTTCCTTTTTTAAGAATTAGCCAGTATCTTCAAGTGAAACAGGATTTAAAGTGATTCTACCCTGTAATCAACAGGCAAGAGTTTATGCATATGGTACTTCAAAATATGGTGCATTTTACGTCTTTTCTTATCTTTCTGGACCAATCCTAAGGCAAAAGCTTGTGTTTTTGCAACAATTTCAATAATCTATTTGTTTACTTATCCACAACATGTGGAAAGCCTTTGCAGTTGAGTGTCGTCACTGGGGACTCAAAGTGTGTGTTGGTGGTTTTTTGCAGTTTTTTCTTTAAATTACCTTCCTACCTCTTTCTCAAGAAATGACTACTTTTCCTAGCAAAACGAATATAGACAATCTAATGATGAATTCCTAAATCCACAGAGAATTCATTGTCACTAGCTCCCCTCTTTTAAAGGACTACTTAGAAAGTTTCTTTCCAAGACTTGACTACAGTAAAGTAAAACAGTAAAAAGTGTTATTTGGTAGAAGTAAAGGATTATTTTATATTAGCTTGATCTAGCCTTGTGACAACTAGATAAGGGTTCACTGTAACTCATAAAGCCAACAGAAAAACTATTTACTCTAGTACTTCAAACATAAATTGGTCTCTGGTCCTTAAACCAAATTATACTTGTGTATGTCATATTTTAAGTAAAGGGAAAGACAAAAATGATTGTCTGATGCTGGTCTCAGGTTAAAATTGGCTCTCACGGTATAAGAGAGTTTCTGGCTCTGTGGTAGCACACAGTAGAAATTTCCCTGTAAGAAAGAGGAACCTCAGGTACTGTTTTTACACCACTGGCACAAATTATACTTGGAGATTAAAAGCATGAGTTTTCTTATCTCACACTTACGGAAAACAAATGACAGCACTTTGGTGCTGTCAGTTTGGTAGAATTGTTGCAACTTGAAAATAATTCTTTTTCGCAAGACTTTTAGTAATTATGCTCCTGCTGGGACCTCACATTGTTATGAATTCATACTTTTTGCATCCATAATTATGAAAAAAAAATTGCTTCTGCGATTCCATAAATATTGATATGGGTTGTATTTTAGTTCAACTCATATTCTTTATTGAGTGTTTCTACTTCTAATTAGTTTGCATACCAAAGTCCAAATTCAGTATATCACAAATAGCTAAGAATTCAGGGGTGTTTTATTTACTTTTACACAAAGTGATGTTGGTCCTAAATTTGACCTCTCCTATCATACTAATCAGCCAGTGACTGTCAGCCTTTTTTAGTTCCCTAAAAGCCATGAAAAAACCCCAAATGTCAAGTCTGTGCCATCATCCACAAACTGACTAGAGATGGATACAGAGATGAAGGCAGAAATGCTGCATGATACTGACAAATTAAATCAAAGGGAAAAAAAACAACCCTTACATTTTATGTAGAAAAGAAAACCCTAAAATTAGGTTTGTACAAATAAACCCTGACTTGACAAGAAGTTAGACAAATCTAGCTATAGTGGGTGACATGCAGCCATGACATTCCAGATAAAAAGTTTATTTAAAGAGAAGTGGAGAAATTTCCTTTTTTCAGTTGAGCATCAAACAAATACAAGTGAGAAGACCCCCTTGGGTCTTTGAAAGAATCATTTCTAGCATTCTGTGTGGCTGTTAACTACTTTGCATGGGTATCATCACCTCCTTCCACTCAGAGATGTGTTTTCCCATAATGTATCTTTCGGCTGGGTAACCTGTTTTTGGATAATACTAGTAATACAAAAACACAAAGAAAGTTATCATGTATGTACAACTTTTTAGTTACTTTGGTTAGGTTGGGTTTTTTTTATTTTAAAAGGCATACTGAGAAAGAAAAACGTGAAGAAAGCAGAGAGGTAAGTAATAGGCAAAAGGAGGATTGTGGTGTCAGGGAGGTGCAAAAAGAAAGGAGGACAACAACTGGTATCACTCAGCCTCTAGCCCAAAGTTGCAGAATTATCAAATGTGACATCAGGATGTTGTTAATGTTGACAAAAATATTTTATATACTGAGGCTGCTAGGTCAGAGAGCCCAATGATACTCCCCTGAGGAAGAAAAGCTCAATGCAGAGATTGGATAGGCTTCGTTCACCATATGTAATGGCACAGGAGGGGTGGAACAGCTGTGGAGCTATGACATATCTATGCCTGCTATGTAGATGTTGTGCTGGGGCACTGGCCAGTAATTAGTATGCTTGCAGGCTCACCAACTGCTACTGCCAACCTTCCCAACGTCTTCAACACACCACTGTGAAAACAGCTACCATGGAAGTTATCAGCTCTCTACTGCTTGCACCTATCCCGTACATCTAAACACTGCAGCTGTGATGTTTTTTGTACTTTCAACACTTGCGCTCCAAGGGAAAGAGAGATTGGATTTGGTCCAAAGGATGTTACGTCTATGTGCTTTTAGAAGGATGAAATAGATAACAATTTCACTCTGACCTCTAACATTATTAAAGCTGTCACCAAAAGATATTAAAAACAGCTACATGTGTGACAACTGGAAATGAACTCAAAATCCTCTGACTACTGCATATACAGCGCTCATCTGGTCCTTTCCTGATTTTATGCTGATTGCCATGGTGTCGTAATGCAGAAAGTACCTCAGGATGAATACAGACTTTGCTTATAAAACACATGTACACACATGACCAGAGCCAAGCAGCCTGGTAATTTAGGCTATTATATACCTATTACTACACTTCAGAAAACACATCTCTCAATATATTCCACACTGGTCTAAAACAGGAGACAGGGCAGCAGGAAACGGTGTCAAAATGCAACAGCACTTTCTCAGTGAATGCAAAATGGCGTCTCTAACAAACATAACTCTAAAACTTACGGTCCACAGACCCCAGCATTTAAAAACCAATTGCAAGGAGTTTGAGAAGGATATGGCTCATGAAAGGATCTCTGTGACAGCATGGATAGCAGAATTTCTCAACTGGAGAGACACTGGGCTGTTATTTATGTTCAACAGTAAAAACACATACAAACACATAATTAAAAATAAACACTGTACAGGCACCATACAACTTAACATAGAAATGAAAGTAAATCATTGGTAGGGTAAAAAGAGGTAACAGTGAAAAGGGAATTCACTTATGTTTTACAAGTAAAATAAATACCTTCCAATAAAATAAAGTGTGTTGAGTAAAAAAACCTCCCTCTTCAACCTCCAGATCCTTCAGGCCTTCTCTCAGCAAGTGTTTCTACCCCTTGTATGGGGCACTAAGCACACGCAGAGTCCCCTGTCATACTGAGAGTAGAAGGAGACAAGGCAACCCCAAGCATGGTGGCTCTCAGGGCCAGGGATCTGCTGTGTTGAAAAAAGAAAACCCAAGAAATCACTGATTTTTTTCCATGCAGGCTAAGAGCTGTAGCTACAGCTGTAAGTAGAATTTCAATGAAACAACAACAAATATTATTCAACGTCCTGCTTCTCCAGCAGTGCGGAGCATAAACCCGCCAAATGCATCCTTTTTACAACAACGCGGCAGAAGCTACTCTGGGGACACGTGTGGCCCAGGGAGGGTTTCTTTGCAGAGTACTCAGGACCAAGTACAGCAGCAAACTCTGGACCAGAGGGTACCAGGTGGTACCAGGCTGCTGGATAGCGAGTCGGAGCGCAGATGCCAAGCATCTCTGCGTGTGTCCTGTCTAGTGGCGGACGGAGAGGCATTACCAGCAGCCTCACAAACAGCTTATTCCGCATACTGGCCAGAGGACGAGTGCTGCGCCGGTTATGGCAGCTGGGAAGGAGTGTGTGGAGAGGGGAAATAAAAATGGGGAAACATGGAAGGTCTCACTAGCCAAAAGAGATAAACACATACACGACACACAAATAATCGCTGCAGCTTCACAGCCTGTTGGAAAGCAGCACTAGCTGCGATTTCTAGATCCTTCTGTCATATTTGTAATACTCGGAAACAGGCATAATGGAAAAGATTAATTTTAGAGGATTTCTTAAGTTTGCAATATTAACTGGGGTGAGAAGAACTAAAAAGCCCCCACAAAGGACTACTGTAGGACTTATGCAAATATTTCCATCTGGGTTTAGAATAAAAATCAAAGCCCTGAACCAACCAGCAGACACTGTTTCATGCACTGCTAATGAAGAGAGAATTCAATTCTCTTGTTTGCTGAAATGAATACTGAACTTGTATCTTGATGTTTTACAAGAATACAGTATGTATTGTGTCAAAACAAGAGTTTCACAGACACAGGAGCACTGGCAGCTTCCCATAATGCTTAAGGGCCAGATCATGGCTTTAGCCTGAGACCTGAGTAAAGGACATTGAGTAGCCATGCCCCTACCTAGTAATATTTGAAATTCATACAGTAGCCAATGTGATGGCTCGGTGCCAGTCTGCCCTTGGCACGGCCCCTTTCCCTACTAAATGGATGATACACACAGACAGACTGGGATACATTTCACAGCAGTACAAGTTAACCTATATCCTAACACATGCTCCGGCACCTGAACCTGCCAGCTATTTTCCACAGAAAAAGGATGGGGAAGAAGCTGAGCTGAATGGAGCCCATCCAGCACTTAGGGAGGGTGGCAAAGGGACAAGTTCCCGTCACTGGGCAGCAACGGCTGAGCACATGCATGTTGCTCATACAGCAGCCTGGAAACAGACAGCAAGGGCAGAATTAGAAAAGGAGGAGGGGAAAATCTGTTGTTTCACGCTGGTGATAGAAAAACTGAAAAAATGGTAGGATGATAGATGACTCATAAAAGTGTTAGACTACTGCCAAAAGCAGTAGATTTGGCAGCAATGCAAGATACGCTGCCTCAGGAGAGTCACGCTTCAGTCCCTTCCTCCAGTGGGGAAGCGAAATGCATGAGCTCCCATCCAGGGCAGCTTCCTTACTCCCTGCCGTGGGCTTCGTTGTACCGCCCCGAGTTTGTTCTCCACAGCATGATGGTGATGCCATTAGCCTGTCTTTTCCTCCTTGGTCCCAATGCTGATCTAACACTTCAAGTAACAATTCGACAGTAAATTAATAAATGTATTCCTACACTGCTAAGTTTGAAATTGTTTATAAATTCAATTTTTTCTCCCTTGCCATATCACTAAAACTCTGCTTTCCTTCCTCCCTCCTTCACTAAAATCTTTTGTCTTAAATTTTTCATTTGTGGCATGTGGACTTGGGATTCTTTTTTTTTCCCCAAAACTGTTCAATATAAATCAGACAGGCATTTGGGAAATAAAGGAGGTCTGAAAAATGAGAGGAGCTGAACTTTTGGAGATGTGCCAAAAAAAACTTGAGACAAAATTAAGGCAGTAAATACATATCGATTACTCAGGGGAAACTTTTTACAATGTTTTATCAAAGGTTACCTGCTCCCAATCCTTTCTACTCTAAGCCATTATACTGCCAAACTGCAATACTGTTTCAGCATTTATCTGTCCGTTCTTTAAATACAAGACTACAAACTGACTCTCACTCACCACAGGCAGGCAACCGACCCAAACAGACACTCCTTTCCTTCAGATGCACATATGTTGACTGCAAGAGTCACTAACAACTTTCTCAACCCTTCCTTCACCTATAAATGCAGGTTACTGAAGCAGTGATGCATTAGGAGACTCCCTGGAATCTCAGGTTCCATATCTGTTAGGTCTTTGGCATAGGCTGATAACAAAAATGTTCATTCATATCAACAAACTTTTTACTATATTTTTGCAACAGGCTCTGTTTGGGCTACAGAGCTGTACAAAAAATCCAGCAAAAACAACATTTCCTTTTGGCACTTGAGAGTACAACCTTTTTCAAGCAGTCAGTTGAAATAGAGTAAGCAAATGGTGTCCTCCTGACATTCTGAAGACAGGGTTTAAGGTAAAAATAGGCACCCAAATGGGCTGGTTCTTTTGTACAGGTCTAGGGGTATGAGGAGGAGACATCCAGAGAGTCAGGGACAAGAGAAGTTTCATGTAGCTGCCAGATTCAGGGAAAGCACAAGCCCATCTGGACTCCTTCATCCACTTGACAGCTATTGTACAAAAGGTCATTAACAAAAAACTGGGTTTGCACATACGTTTATGTGGTCTTCCATAGCCTTCTGACAATATTGTCTAATTGGAGATTTCTTACTAGCATTAGGAACTCCCTTCTATAATTTGATTCCTGTCTTACACTAACATTAAAGCAGAAATTGAATCATCAGCCCAGAGAACTCCGACTTCAGTGGTCAGAGTTATGAAAGCTCAGTCACTGCCTTGTCTCTGAAGTAAGTATGAAGTAGATATTGCAGTTGAAAGTAGTATATGCTCAGCACTTTTAGGCAACAGGAACATTGATATTGCTATTCTGCAGGCTACAGTCATCTTTTATATTGTTAAATTTTTGTTACTTCCATTTACAGCCAAAGAAAACTCTTGACGTGACCTTCACGCTGCTGGCCTTCTAGCCCTGAAAAGCTACAGTGCAGGTGATGCAGCAAAGCAAACATCCTACGGGCTGAAGTAAAGTGTTGAGCAGGACTTCCTCCTATTTAACTTGTACCAAATGCCATGAAGAAGGAGAGACACCAAATACTGCTGGCATGAAGAAGGGCACCCTCATTACCGCTGCTGAAGCGAGCTGAGGCTGTGCTTACAACATCGGTCAATGCTTAACACCAGAATCCCATCAGCAGACCTTGCAGTTCATGCATGCAGTGTGGTCCCATGGGTGTTTCAATGCCTGCTCAACTTGTCACTTCTTCGGAGGTTTCATCCCATCTAAGAGTACTTCTGACACTTTATGAGAATGTTACTATTTCACTGAGAAATTTCAGAACTCTAGACATCTCAGTTATCAACCCATTCCTTCCAGAAACTTACCAGAGAAGGAAATAAGAAGGATAAAAGGAAAGAAAGCAACAAAAAATATTTTCTACAGATTTAAGAGACAATTAGATATTTTGGGAATGAGGTCTACATAACTGCAGCAATTATGCAATGTTGACAAATATAGACAATTTTTAAAATTCTTAAGTTCCTCAAAAAGTGTTTCCTTAGTATTTGTTGAAAATTTACCAGTTTCAAATATCCACAGATCACCTAAAAAGTTCTCTGTATCTCCACATTGAAAACTTCTTAAAAATACCGGCTGTTGTGCCTGTCATAGTTTGACGTATGTGCAAACATGGCAGTATTCAGGGGCCTGGCTATGGCCCTTTCATTCAGACGCAAGCTTCACCATGACTCTTCCTTGCCTTTTTAATATTTCTTCTCTCAGAAGTTCAGAATTAAGCTGTCATTATAGACAAAGTTTGGATTTTATATGATACTGCCAAACATCCAGCACGCTGCTATGCAATGTGTCATTCAGAAAGCAATTGTATTTATAACTTTTCAATTACACTTGCTGAACGTAACACCAATTTTATTTGGTTTTCTTTCAGTGTTCTAAGCAAAGATTGAATTAAAATAGTGAGAGCAATAAACTATATATCAAGCCCAGCAACTCTAACTGCCTTACATCTAAAACCAGAAGAAAACTATAAACACAGAATTTCTATGCCATTATACAGTGACTCTTAAAGCACTGCTTTGCACAGAGTAAGATTTTTTAAAATGTTTTTAGACCTTTAGTGTTGTAATGTTAGTAACTCCTCCCAATAAGAAAACTGTTCTCATATAATAATGTGAGGAATTAAAGGTATAACAACAACTGCTCCAGTCTTTAAAAAAATGCTACTGAGTTTCCAGTTACGAGAAATTTTCATAAGATTTAAGAGCATATCATGTTATTGACTGGCAAATCCTACTAACAGAATGGAAAATTCTACAAAGTATGGCAAGCTATTTAGTAATAAACCTAAATTTATTCTTTGCACTTCAATGGTGCTCACAAATAAAGAACCTAGATTTTATCATCATAAATGCTAAATCTGTCTTGTGTTTTGCACACAGAAAGACTGTTTCACAGTATAGATACTGTGGTAACATGAGAAATACAGTCTATACTCTTGGTTGTGTTTATTTCTAATTTATAAAATATATTATAGCCAAAGCTGTCTAGATGGCTTAAGCCAATTTGAAAGATTCCCAATAGATATGCATTCCCACAACAGATATTTCATTAAAAAAACAGCCTCATCCCCTTTTCAGTTTTGTTTGTTCAACCTCAACTAAATAGAACCTCTAATGCAACTTACAGCATGTTGGGTTATATGCATTACACATAAAGTCTCTGCAGGAAAAAAAAAATTACAATATAGCCTCTGGAAATAAATAATGGATAGCTTACAAACAGTAAGCATCTTCTTTTCCATACCATATGCCCCCAGTAATCATTAATACATCCTGATGTTCAAGAGACAGACAGACAACTGTGTAAATAAATAGACTACTATGGACTACATTTTGATAGCTATCTGAATGAAAAGTGTGTTCACTATTTAATTAATTTAATTAACATACCAGCTTCCCAAATCTTTGGGAAAACATCAACATGCCTAGAGCTATCCATTCCCAAAGTTAGGTATTTCATTTATTAATCTTAAAAGGATGTCAGAAAAGGATGTCATGGATCTGCAATAGCAGCAAGGAGACACTGAAGTCTACACCACTCGTTTGGTGGATCAGTTCTTCCCACCACAGCATGTACCCTCCTTTGAAGGGTCTCTGAAACAAAGCAAATCAGTGAGAAGAGGAGAAACATGAGTCATCCTTCTCTGCGCCTCTTACCCGCAATGTCCTTGGAAAGCACAGTGAAAAACATTCAGGCCCAATTTGATTTGATAAAATGTTTTCTGCCCATTGTGCGCAGGGACAGTGACTCCATAAAGCAGAAGGCAATAGAGAATATGACTCATGAATTGTGAATGAGAATTCTGAACCTCCCCTCTGCGGATGGCAAAACTTTCAATGATTTTTACCCACGAAGAACTGGCCTTCTATTACAATCTGTTATTCATACACAGAGTAATGATATATTACACCATAATGAGATCTGTATATTAAATCCAGATACCATTTAGGAAAAACACAGTTTTGCCTTATTTAACAAATGCAATATACACGTATTCTCAAATGTTGTTGATTGTTCGTTCATAAAATCATAGAATAATCCAGGTTGGAAGGGCTCTCAAGAGGTCTGTGTACAAAGTACTACTAAAAGCAGGGTCAGCTGCTGTATCAGACCAAGTTGCTCAGGGCTTATCCAAACAGGTTTTGAAACCTCCAACGATGGAGGGTGGACTTCACTCTGTACATTTTGTAATCAGCTTGCAGGGACATAAGCAAATAGATAACCTGTGCAACTGGCTTAACAAACACTCTGTCGGAGGGCAGCCAGGAGATACGCTGGGCAACATAGCTGGG
>VYZW01027596.1:2604-12643 GCA_013401315.1 Balaeniceps rex | reverse complement strand
AAAATCAAGTCCCTTTAAAAATGTTTATACGTGGATTCAATTAATTATGCTATTCCTTTTGAAAACTGTCTTGTATATATGTGTTACTGGATGTATATGTGTTTATGTGTTACTGAAACATGTTCACTGACAATAATATCACAGATGCATGGTGAATGCTGAGCCAAGCATCATCTTCAGGGATAAGCTATTAATGCCTATCTGTAAAATACACAGTAAATCACTGGAAGAGCTCAGAAAGTTATTTTTGCAGTTGCTGCTCAGGAAATTCCTCTTACATTGGGGAGCTCTGCTGACATAAAGATGTTGGAGGTGACAGGATTATCTTCTGAATTACTTGCTCATCACAGCACAAGAAGATAAATACTTTGAAGGAGAGTGCTTCCTCTATAGCCAAATTTATACCAAGATAAAGAAATTGACAGAGATTTTACCACTTCAAATCTTCACTAGCTTAAGGAGCAATGTACTGGGGCTGTGTAAGGCTAAGAATGTACAACAAGCTCACAAACTTGCTTGAATGGATTGAGAAGATGGGAATAATTCTGCTATCAGTATTAATCTTCACTTCAACACATATCACGTTAGATATACATAATATGAGATGAACCCTTCATCATATTTACTTGAAAAAAACCTATTGCTTACATATTAAAAAAAAAAACACACAAAAATGAGTGTGGAACCAAGGTCATTAATTGGATCAGGTCAAACTATAAACACTATTGACTGACTGCAGTGACATCTGTTATTTGTTTCATGATCTATTTACTTCTGCAGTCTCCCAGTTTCACCTCTGAATGTTCATTTCAAATATTCCATGTTAGATTTTTTAACTTCTCTCAATTAATACTAGACAATTATAAGTATCTAAATGTCCAAGATGATTAAAAAAGTATCTTTTTAAAAACATCATAATTGATGTGAAAAAAGGAGCAGTGCATATCATGCAATTACACATGAATGCTCTCTCCTTCCAACACACAGTCCACATACATCACTTGCACAATCATATATACAATCTAGTATCTACTCTATAAATCTAAAGACATACAAAAATATCCATCCAAAATGAGATTAGATGAGTAGAAACATTGATCTATAATCTATTTTTTCATGTTTATATCTATACTTAAGAAAACCAATAGTCTGAGATTTATTATAGGAAAGTTGACTTGCTTTTCTGTAATATTTCTGTGAAATTATTTGCAAAATTAAGCATTAGGCTGTTAGGATCAGCTCATGTAAGATGGTGGACTTAGACTCATTATGTTCATCTATTTGCTTTTTTGGAAAGACTAACGTAAGGCTAGCAAACCAATGTACATAAATCCACCCAAAATCTAAAGTCAAATAAGTGCAGGATAAAACCAGATAACAAGCATGAAAGGTCCAATTCAAGCAATTCTGCTGGAGCATATTACCCTTACCTTAAATTTCATAAAAGAAATTACAAAAGTTGGGATTGCTTGAAGTTCCTAGCATATGAAACAAATAGGAAAACAAGAAGAAGGAGGGAAAAAAAAAAAGAAGCAAACAAAATAAAGCAAAGCAGGCAGAAAGTCCAGAGAGAACAATAAGAGAGCCACACATGTAAGAATACAAGATCCACTTAAAATATTGTCAAGTTCATGTGTCTGTATCATATCTAGTGAAGTAGTTTTCATATTAGACCTGATTTCCAGCTTACTAGTCACTACGTGATTTATTTTATCTGGAAAAATAGTTACTTACCTTAGAGTAACTGTGATTCTTTGAGATGTGTTGACTACACAAGTTCACACATGTGCATAGCTGGTCCATGCATTAGATCCCTTTTAATTCTGGAAATGTACATGTTCCCTCTGACCACAGGGATAAACTTTAATCAATACTCCTCTTCTTCCAATGCAAATTCCTTATAAACCGAGCATTGAATCAGGAGGAAAGATGAGTAGGAATTTGTGTGGACAACACATCTTGAGGAAACACAGTGGCAGCTGAGTTGGCTGGGGGGCAGGGGTAGAGGGTTAGAAATCCTTCCTCCACCCCCATCAAAAACCACCCAGACACACTCCACTCTGAAGTAGGACGCTTCTAACTAAATGTAGGCATCTACAACTGAGATAGATACTCACTCTTTCAGTTCTTTTTGACAGAAAGAAGAAAGTTGCATCTAGCATCTACTCATCATGCCCAACTCATCTCCTTCTACAGCAGGCACTTAACACAGGTCAGATGGAATACACCCTAAAAGTGCTTAATTTTGGAAAACAAGAAATTAAGAGTACCCCGGGAATTTAAGGGCTAAGTCTTGCAAAGTTATCTCTCCCAGGTACCTGTATTCTACCATTCTGTGATACATATTTCCTTATACTAGACTTCAGGGGGAAGACAGAAAGGCTAAGAATAGAGGGATTATACCAAACATAAAAATATAAAGCATGTCTGGATTTCTTTTTAATCAACTGCCAACAACATTTTATCTATCATTACCTAAGGGAAGGATTCATCTGAGGCAGTTTTAACTCTGTTGAAATGCTATGCAACACAAACTCCTAGAAGACAGTTTATTTAGGACACCATCTTAAGATCCCATCTGGAAAAGTGTCTCTTGCTGATTACAGGTGGAGTGTAAGTACCTAGCTTTTAGATTAATCCTGTCCTAACTAACTAAACTAACCAAATAATGCAAAATTCCTAAGGAAAGCTTTATGATGGACATGGATACTCCAGGTCAGTAAGAGGGAAGAAAGAAGCAATAGATACTGTTCCGCCTTGCACTGTTAGCTATGGTGATCGCAAGGGCATCCAATTCACTTACATGGTTTCCACAGAACACAAAAAGGCTATTTTAAAATGAACCAATCTTATATGTTTGGTCTGATCTTGCATATGTTTGTATACCTAGAACAGAACCTGTGGACAACACTTCTTGAAAAAGAATAAATGAATTTTCAATCTAAATAGTCACACAAATATCTCATATCTGATTCACTGCCAACTCTGAGCACTGAGAAAAGAAGTACTCTCTCCTTTACCAGTCAATTAATTTAGCAAGGTGAATATTAGAATAACCATGGGTACAGAAAGGGGTTAAAAAAAGGCACTTAAATGGCTTGCGTGGTTGAGAAAGTCAGTTGCCATACTATGATTCCAAGCAGTTATTTCTATCAAAAAAGATTTCCCTTAAATTTGCAAAGTGATAAATTCATGAATGTTTCCTTAAGTAGTAAAGAAAATAGTTCTTGCTCTTATAAATAGAATCCACTTTTCTGGTTTTTTTAAAAGGAATTTAAATCTCCATTCTTGTATGATGTCATTTAGAAAAGACCATTCCTCTTGCATTGCAAGAAGACCTCTACTGTCACTGTTTCATTAAAAAAAATCTTAAATGTATCAACTATGCTCTTAAATATTATCACAGAATTGCAGAATCACAGAATGGCTGAAGTTGAAAGGGACCTCTGGTGGTCATCTGGTCCAAACCCGCTGCTCAAGCAGGGACATCTAGAGACAGTTGCCCAGGTCCACATCCAGACGGCTTTTGAGTACCTCCAATTTGGAGACACCTCTCTGGGCAACCTGTGCCAGTGCTCAGTCACCCTCACAGTAAAAAAGCGTTTCCTGATGTTCAAAGGGAACCTCCTGTTTCACGTTGTGCCCATTGCATCTGGTGCTGTCACTGGGCACCACTGAGAAGAGCCTGGTTCTGTCCTCTTTGCACCCTCCCTTCAGGTATTTATACACATTGGTAAGACCTCCCTAGCCTTCTCTTCTCCAGGCTGAACAGCCCCAGCTCTCTTAGCCTCTCCTCATCATCCTTGTGGCCCTTCGTTGGACTCTCTCCAGTATGTTCATGTCTCTCTTCCACTGAGGAGCCCAGAGCTGGACACAGTGCTCCAAGTGTGTCCTCACCAGCTGGCAACATCCCTTGACCTGCTGGCAACACTATCAGTTTGGATCTGCTGTTGTGTTAGCCTTACTTAACCTGGTGATTTAAATTACCCTTTGCCTAATTTTCACCAACCCATACTCAATGAAGAATTTGGGCTAAAAGATGTGAAAGCACTCAGTGAAAAAAAAACTCCACAAGATATTTGATTACGAAACATTTGATTGAGGTATTTTTTTAATTTTCCCTTCAAATACTGTACAAATATGGAATGCAATACTTATGTCTGTATATTTTTAAACTGCATTGTTGGATTTTCAGCACTAGAATCTCTCCATAAGTACGATGTAATATGAATGACACTCTTATTTTGCCAAGGATTATCTGGACTTCTTGTTTCATTTAGGTATCCTGCAGTCAACAGTATCAACTGCATTAACTCCTGGCTTATTTCTCCCCTCCCCTCCAGAACTGTGTAAACTAAGGTCCTAACATTTGTTGGGATTTGTATATGAAAGTCTGCCAAACCTATCACTATGATTTTCTTGAGAACACATCAAATATCTTAAAATGCAAGTTCTGAGTATGAGAAATTTGATTATACGTTGACAAATTCTCCCTGAAAAGTCATAAGTAAAGCAGCCGGGTGCAAAATAAACTGCTCTCTGTGACATATGACAGAAATACAAAAGTTTATAGTAATAAAAGACCGAAGTATGCCAAAAGTTTAGCCATTTGAGAGTTTATATCTATCCCATCCCAAATAGATGAAAGCATTGTGCTGTTTTTCCTATGTATTTCACTGTTTCAGGGCCAGTGGCTACTTGGCGTCCTGGACTTTTTGTGCATTGCTTACTGGCCTGGATCCATCCAGTTGTCTTTCCCATCAACTTATCACATGCCACGTGGTCATCATTTTGTACCCTGACCAGAAGTGAGTGAATTGGAAGTTATGGTGGACAGGACTAGGGAGCAAGGTAGAGTGGACATAGGTGCCTGATAGGGATGAGAATTTCTCTGGAGATGGATTAGCAGAATTTGTGTCAGAAAAAATTGAGGGCCCCATCACTGTTCTTGACTGGGCACTCCACTGGAGAAGTGGAGTTTGTCCCAAACTGCCAGGCACTCCATCAGGGGTGTGAGAAGGAATATAGTTCTTCCTCAAGGAAATGAAGAACGATAACATTAGAAGTTTAGTGCAATGTCAAACCCTTACTTTCTTCTCAAAGTCTGCAAGTTACTGATTTCTGCAGTGTGACGTGCAGGGGACCAGCAGTTCTACCAAAATTCACCTGGATTGCTACTGGAATATCTTAGTGATATCTAGGAAGAGGAAGTGGTCTTGAGCTAAGCTTGTAAAACTGATGAATTTGTGTTGTTTCACTTCCTAGTAGTTCACTGGGAATTCTGGAGGCAACTCAGTAGTTTCCCTTTCACAGCTCGTGCTATCGTCTGCCAGAGGCAGGCAGAGCGTGGAGTGGGTGAGTCCTGCATTATCTTGCATCATTTCTGATAAAGCTCAGGAGAAGGTGGTGAGGCTGTTCCTCAAAATCCAACCCCAGCACAGGCAGCAGACCTGGCTGAGGCTGTTGGCAGCAGAAACTGCATTGTGTGCGCCATGGTATGGAGATGACGGGACTGTCTTAGCCTGCCACAAGCCACAGCACGAGGCTTCAGCGCTCACTGCCTCTGCTTCAGCAGCCCCATTGCTCAGTGGGATGCTATGGCATCGGCACATGTATGTCCTCAGACCAATGTTGCAGAAAGGAAAATGAAAAATTCCAGTGCTCAGGTGATGGAATTGAACAGCAAAGCTACAGCTGCCTTAGCCACACATAACCATAAGGAAGGAGATCACTCCTATAGCTCTGTAGGGAATGCAAAGAAACACAAATAAAAAGTTCTTCCTCTTTCTCTCTTGCTGGGGCTGAGCAGATTGTCTCAGCAGTGTTTCCTGTGTTTGCCATGGAGAAAGCAGAGGATCAGGATTAGGAAGTGACTCATGATCACTTGGCATCCCTAAGTATAGCCGTTCCAGTGCAAAGCCAATGCACTAGAGCATATACAAAAAAAAAAAAAAAAAAAAAAAAAAAAAAACAAGAAAAAAACATGACTGAAAACAATTCCTTGGAGCGAATAGTCAAAAATCACTGTGCAATAGAAAGAAACCTGTTTCAAAACTGTAACTGTCTCCTGAGCCTAAAAGCCCAAAGACTATATCTAAGCAATCTCTTGGACTATTCTTGTTCTTATCCAGAAACCCAGTGTGATAGAAACAGCAGTGACACATTGCTTCAGATAACAAATTACTGCAATCTCATTGGTGTTATGCTTGAAAACCTCAGGAAACTTCAGGATCCATTGGTTTGCTACTATCTACAATAACTGTGTTCTTTTTGACTCCTGCTGCTGAAAATAGGAAAATCTCTGCAGGATCATCATTCTATTTTCTCCATCTACTAATAAACACCTGCAACACTGGTTCCTTTATTCTCAGCTAATCTTTTCCAGCTTTCTAATTTTGCTTGCCTTTCACTTGAACTGCTCATCAAAATGAAACATAATAAACTATAAGAAAGCTAGAAAATGTATTTATAAAGCCCCCCTTGTGATAAACTAAGTCACACAGTTATGCAAGAGAAACTTACATCATTGTCCTGCACATCAGTCACTGTATGATGAGGATCAGGATAGTACTTCAAAAACTGGGCTACATAGGTCATGACAGACTTTTCATCTGGCTTGTCAACATCCACATCTAGACAAGTATAGAACATGGTAAATTAATTTTTAATTAACAGCACAAAATGCTGCTTAGATGTCTAAACGCTGTGAAATAGCACATCTGATTTAACCCATGCAAGTAGTTCAAACTTTTTTCAACTATGCATTAGGTACCTTCTGGATCAAGGAGCCTTGGAATTCCTAGTTCTGCTTCTGCGACTGTGAAGGCTTCTTCCAGGTTTTCTCTATTTGACCTTCCCCTCACTTTCTCCATGTCCACTAAATCTGGGCGGATAGCATGAATAACGGAATGAAATGCAACTCCACTCCTCCAACTTTGTCCAAAATCTTTTATTTCAATTCCAACTTGCCTAAAGAATATGAAAGACAGAAAAAGTGACTTGCAACAACATCAGCACCAGACCAAATCAGAGAGGAGACAGGATGCTCCACCCAGTGGCTACCCATCATTAAACCTAAACCACCTGTTGTTCCTGCAATGCTACTCAGGTCGACTACAGCTCCATCCACCCACTGCATAAATTCATTTCTGCCTACGAAGATCCAAGAGTTTTTTTGTCATATACATACTGTATTTGTCTCCAGTGGGCTTACTAGTGGCAATAAGGCAATGGTATTTTGAAGAAGTGAAGTGCACCAACGTTCTCAAAGTTCTTGTACGAGACACAGAGTCTGTGGATGTACGCAGCTCCATGCACTATTCTCTCCCTCACTATAAAACACTTCATACCTCCCTCCATTATTAACTACTGCAGTTCAGTTAGGAACACCAGTATCATACAAAAAAAAAAAAAAAAAAAGGGACTGCATTAACCTGTTATCTTTTAAAATGAAAGCATGAACAGTGACATCACTGCTGTTCAGGTGAAAATGTAACACACAAATTTCTTTATATTCTTAACAAAAGCATGAGTGATACTATAATTTCATACACCCAGAACACTTACGTGTCCACTAAAAAATAAACATAAATGATCAAGAAATAGCAATCTACAATGAGAAAGTAATCAGAATTGGATCACACTTCTGACTGCTTCTTTTAAAAGTAATTCTGAAAGGTATGGTGGTCCACGGACTGCAAGACTTTTTTTTACTTTGAGCATGCAAACTTCCTTTGAGGACACACTTAGACACTAAGGTAGTCTTGCCATTGGGAGGTTCACAGCAACAGTAACTCTGAATGAAGGCTTCATTCAAAGCCGACTGATCAGTGAAATACTTTCACTGACTTTAATGAGCTAGCCCTTGCAAATTACAATGTGAAGCAGGGCTGGGCAAAATGTACCATCCTTCCTCTAGGCTTCTTTCAACACATTTCGCCTACTCTGCCCCATAATGTTGACAGTTTCATTTATGAACCTCTTTCTTTGTTTGTATTTTGTTTGTTTACATGTCTGGAAATTGCAGCTGACCACATTCAGTTGCCTGTCGCTTACTGACAAGAGCGCAATAGGAAGAATGCCAAATTAGACTGCACTGCACTATAAATTACTGTATTCTGCCTATTTATTGGAGAACTCAAGAAAGTCTGTATCTTTACAATTATATTTCTTTTCTCTGAGGCACTGTTCCATAACTGGCCATTTCCCTTCCACATTTTGCACGCGATTGATCTCTTCAAATAGCAGGGATTCCTTAATTTGAACAAATAAACCCATTTTATTCTTTTACATCTTTGATTTTTATTTCCTTATTGTGGAAGCTATCAAACTACTATTGTATCTTTGATCTAATTCATGCTTTTTTTAAAATGCCTTTTTGGAAACAGAGCAAATGCAGGATAATTATGCCAATAAAGGAGAAAAATCTCAAGTTAACAAGAGATAGCAAGAAATAACTCCAAAATAACTTGGATTAAAAAGAATGAAAATTCAGGACAATTTTTGTAGTAAAGTGTCCCTTGTATCACAAAACTGCAGAATGATATTCATAATTTTTCATCACCTGTCTTTCAACAGCAAGTGCCAGAATTTAGTGCTCCTACAAGCTCTGTCACTGAGGAATGCTAAGTCGGTGTGGGACTTGCATTGTCACATCGAGTGTTTTGGCAGCAGGACTAACACATCGTCATTCAGACATCTAATTCCCTTTTCAGTTCCTCATTCTGTCAAAGATAATCCCATTCATTATTCAGAAACTACAAAATATGATTGCTTGTAAAATTAATGCAAATTGTTATTTATTACTTGCTTGTTGTATGGTGGTAACATTTAGCAGCCTCAGCCTCAAAAAGAATATGATCACAGAGAGGTGCTATATAAATACAGAGCAAAAGGACAATCCCTGACCAAGAGAGTTTAGAATCTGAAGAAAAAGTTTGCACTTGAAATATAAATTCAGTTCATTTGTAGGTTACTTACTTTGCTGCTGTGTACTGTATCCATTTTAACAAAGCCTTCCTGGCACTTCCTTGGACCTTGGTTACCACCTTCCGTTTGCTTGGGGGACTTGCAGTTTCTGAACTGACAACACTTTCCACAGAAGATGCACTGCTAGACAGTGACTGTAGCTGTGGGAGGTTGCTGGTAAGCTCTTCAATCTGTGGGGAAAAATGTTAATGGACTGTTTGTAGATAATCTTCTTAATTCTCACCAGTTTCTTAAATAATTTCCTAATGTAACTGACAAAGTTGGGCAGAAGATACGATTAACATGCTGTGTTTTATTTAACTGTACATTAAAGTAGATTCAAAAATGCTAATGTACGTGCCCAGACGATGGTCTTAATTTCAGAAGTACAAAACATCCAGCAACCATTGACTTTCTTGACACCCTACAGCTAGAATAGTATGCAAGTGTGTCATGTTATCTGTTATGACAAATTACCATTGAAATAGGAGACAATGGCTTACATTTAGCTTGAATTCAAATTATAAAACAACCCACTAATTTCAGAGGAGGCTCATTCAATTAAAGAATGGAAGTGACCTCAATGCTCTCATCTAGATAGTTCTTTATTTACCATTATACTGTTTTGGCACAAATTCAATTGCAGCTTTGCTTAGAGGTACCTTGTGAAGGAATAGTGAATGTACTGCAGGCAAAGTGCATTAGTAGTGCTTGCCGAGGGTGTATGACAGTTATTCGCATTATGCCTTCCACCAAATGAAAATCATTAACTTGACTCTTTCAAGAACATTAAGTTGACTAACAATTTGGTTCTTTAACATGAAAAAGTTATATCCAGAGGATGTTGCAAGATTGTCTATGCTGTCTAGTTTTGTCACATCACAGAATGAGTCTGCCACAATGAGAACCACAGCTCTCATGCATTTCTGCTTTCATTCATGTTAAAATGATGTATCTGCCTGTGACAACTAAAAAAAAGCTCAAAAAATGACCCAAGTAAAACTGATGCAGAGAACTAGAGTTTCTCTGTAACTCTGAGAAGTATAATTTTCCCCATTTGTCTCAATGAGCT
>VYZW01027593.1:169323-179654 GCA_013401315.1 Balaeniceps rex | reverse complement strand
AAGGAGACAAGTGATTTGCAACGGTTCTCCGGGAAAGCTGGGATGATCAATTTGAGTTAATAGAGATAGGATTAAGATAGTCAGTTCCTTAGGTTTTTGTCAGCTTTTTATTTGTTGAGGTGATTCATTATTTTGGTCAAGATGATCTACAGAGGTAAACACTTTTTTCTTTTCTTTTTTTTCCCCCCCTCTTTTTCTCAAGAACATGTTTCTGCTGGGTTCCAAGGAGGAATAAGGCTGTTTTCTCTGTTCAGAGAATCACAGAGTATTTGAAGGTTATAAAGAACTAGGAGCTCCTGAAAAGATATATCAAACTTGGTGCTAAAGCCCTGGAGCATTGCCATTTGGGAAGGTCCTTTGTAATGTTTTAAAATTCATCTGTGGATATCTCAGTTTCAAGAGTGTATTTTGTTCTTAAATCATCTATACTACTTGGAAGAGCTTTAAAAAAGAAAAAAAAGAAAAACTATGCGTTGTGCTAAGGTAGGCATTCCCGCAGCATTCAAATTTTAGTACAGCTCTATTGTTACTGTTATGGACTTAGGTCTAAGTCACACTTTTATTCTTCTGTAACAGTCATGGGTAAAATAGTTGAGATAGTGGTGGAATGGTGTAGTTCAGAAAGCATACTGCCTACCCTGTTTCCAAATTTTAAGTGTTGTTGGCCATATGAAAGCTTCTACTGCATGGAGAGATGATAATGGTGCCAAGTTGTACTGGTATATCTACAGCTTAAGTTTCTGTTTGTTAGGAAGCAGCATTGATCAGTTGTTGCTGATGAGATTTCAGCCTGTTCCAAGAAGAGCGGCTAAACAGACTTGTTTGGTTTACAATATCCATTTCATTCTTTGAATTTGTCCCACTAAACCCAACAAAAGAATTCCCTTTTATAATTTCTCGTTACTGTTTGACTGTTGATAAACTGGACAAATATTTTCTTTTAATCTTTAAATGCTTATTGTTGGTCTCTGAAATTCTGATTCTGTACGTTAGTGCATTGCCCATGTGGTTTACTTGCTTTAAGTCTGAAACGTATGGGGCAGTTTCAGCTTTGTTGAGATTAATCAGGAATTGTGACCATTGGAATGGACAGCTGGTCTTTACCATTTTGTCTTAGGAGGTCTCAGACATCTACTAAGGCCTAGTATGTGCATAGATTTTATACTAATATAATTGTTCTATTTGAAAGGATTGATGTTTTTACTGCAGTAATTATACTAGATCAACTTCATGCATGGATATAGTTACACTAATATAAGATTGAGTTATAAACCCATACAGTTGCATCAGCCTAAAATGACATGACTCTTTTGTTGAGGCAAGGATAGGGCTTAAGTTTTTATATTTTAATTTATTTGGAAGTAGAGGGTTACTTTATTTAATTTGAATTTTAACATACCATTAAATCTTCTCCAAGAAATAATACAGTATGTTTAAGATCATAGATACCAGTTAGCAAATCTAATATAAGGATTCCTAAGGAGGGATAGACGTATGGCAGATATTAAGATATATTGGCAGACAATGTGCCAAGAATTGAGAGGTATTTATGTATTAACATAGCTGTTCTCCTTCAAGCAATATAAGATGTATTAGACATTTGTCCTGGCCTATATTTTTTCAGTGCATTGTATACAGAGAAAAGGATGCATTTCTTGAGCTCTGGTAATATTCACTCTCTTTGTCATAAGAGAGAGTTTGCATTAAACAGATTCCTTTTATGTTCTACCTACAGAATTTCAAAGAATGCCGAACAAATGAGGTAGGAGTTTGTACATTTGTGCATCAAAGAAATGCTTAAATAGTTTCTTATATGTATAAAGGTACATTGTAGGGCACCCTCAAAGAGAAACTATATTCTGTAATCAGTCTGTTGCCACCTGAATAATTAAATAATGTTTTCCAATTTAGAAACGCTCTTAAACACACTAAACCTATAAAATACCCTGCTGAGAAAAAAATGAATGGACTGGTTGCTAAATGGTCACTGCTAAAGGTAACATAAATGCAGAGTCATTAAGTTATCACGAAACTGTCATTCTTACCAGTATGGTAGTATTTTCATAACAGACCCTACCAGATTGATGGTGCTCAGATGATGCAGAAGTTAACCAAAAGTCCTTTCTCTTCCCTCTTTCAAATTGGTATTTTATTTCTAGATGGCAAAACTTCTCAAGTAGTCTGGATCCCGTGTTACTATATAAGTTGTGCTGAGCAGTTAAAAAAAAAATTAGTAAGTTGAGAGGATGGGATTGTATTTTTTAAATTTTAAGTTGGTTGTGTCAGCCATCAGGGGGTAAGGGGTAACTTTAGCAGTGAGGAAAGTATGAGCAGAGTTTTGTTCAATAGCTGCAGTTCAGTATAATGATTGAGAAATGGGAATATTAAGACCAAAAAGAAATTAAATGAAGATATGTAGAAAATCTGTCTACACGGAAAGTATATACATATTATATTTAAATGCCTTCTTGTCTGTAGATTTTCTGAAAGCTCTTTCAAATGGACCATTTAATACCAGATAAGCATAAAATTACTACAGGAGCAGTTCCTCAGTATGATCAAGTGAATGAAAGAATTATCCAGAATTCTTTGATTTAGGAAGTAGTATTTCTGGTTTAGTTATCCAACACAATCTTGACATAAAAAGTCTTTTAAGGTGTTTTTTTCCTGATTTTGAGTTACAGGATATTTTAGAACTTCTTTGGGGTTTTTAAGTATACCCTAATAATGTGTTTGTCCATTAAGTTACTAGTTAATACACTTATTACCTGGATTTCAGGGCAGACTTTTTTTAGACTTGAGTATAGTTTTTTACTCCTGTAAAATGCCAAGATATGTTGTTTGGCCATATTTGAAGTTTTGCAGGATTTCAAAAAGATTATGGGTAAGGCTGTCTTTTTCAGCTGCCCTTGATATCCAGTGGGTTCTTTGTATCTTATTTCGTTAGCCTATATATCCAGTAGTTTTTGGCTTAGGGATTCCTGTTCCTTTCAGAAGAGCCCAGAGGTCCTGTATTGAATCAGCAGTTCATTTTCACTGCCTTATGAGCAACTGGGAAGCCAAAATATAGCTTCTGCAATGAGGGACACAGAAGGAAATCCCCAGTGACTTTGCTGCTTAGCTTTGCTATTGTGGAACCTCCTCCTCCAACACCCCCTTGAGATGGTAGGGTGTGAATGAAACAAGTACTGAGACCTTAGTGTCACAGACTGCAGTTCAGTTGTGTCCTCTGGCAGTTCTGGTAGACTTAGCAGAAGCCCCGCTAGCAAGAAGAAGGGTTGAGGCAGATGTAGGTCTGATCTAAGTGATGGGGCAGAATACCTGCAACTCTGTCTGGTGATACGGGGAAGTGTGGCATGCTGGTTTCTGCTCATGTGAAGGTGAATACCCCTGTTTATCCTCTGGTAATTCGGGAAAATGATATTTATTCTTAAGGCCTAGGGAATGTTTGGTCTTAAAATTGCCAGGTTGACCTGGATCTGGAGTTGCACCTTGTTCTTTCCCTCTAGGGGATGGTCTCCTGAACTGGCACAGGGTGGCTTAACTCTGGCCTTTTTAATGACTAGCCTGAGGGAAACTGCTAGTGGTACCAACAAGGGAATCAGTCTACAGACAGGATAGCAGCGATTTCACAACTGTGCCAAGTAAGCTTCCGCAGAAAAAACTCCAGGCAAAATAACAGCAAAATTGCTACTGCTTGCAAAGCTACTGCAACAGAGTAATGTAAAGGAAACAAAATGTATACAATCCTCTTGACTAGGCAGCCTGCTGAATAATAAACCTTCCTGAAGCCAGCAAGGCATATTCATGTAATTGTTTATGATTTTCTTTGTGCATGTGTCTTCATTTATATTGTGTATACCGCATATGTTTATATTTATACAAATCTTACTGTTGAACAGAAGCCTACTGTAAGTATGCATATTCTTGGGTATGCCCGTATGTGTGTTTATATATGTCTGTATATTTGTGTGCATGCACACGTGTGTATGTATATATGTCTGTGTATGAGAAACAGATGCACTGTAGGCAGATAAAGCAGATAAATATAGATTCAAATAGAAGCATAAGCCTATAAATATAGACACTATATAGAGTGAAAGCAAGCAGATCAGTACAGTTTCATTATTACTTGCATTCTGTGTAATAAGAGTAGCTGACGCTGAAATGACTGAGGGGATGACACTGTTGGCTCTCAGCAAACGTAGTAAAAAGGTAAGAAAACTTCTTTCCAATATGATCAGCAATTATGACAGAAGATTACTATCTCTAATCATCTGCTTAATACAAGGCATTGTGTAGTTTTTTCTGGGGTTGAAGTCAGAGGATGGAAATAAAGCATAACGTCTGTAATTTTACCTTAAAATAAGAAAATAAGAATGCCGACCCACAGTCTGAGAAAGCACAACCTCTGGTTTCTATTTTACAATAAGCCTCACGCACTGTGTTTGTTAACTTTCTGCTTCTGCTGCACAACAGATCTTCTTTGCTTCAGGTCCTAGGGTCTCTCCAAATGAACTTGGGTGGCAGAGTATTGGGAAAAACATTTAAGTTCGTGACGACATTAACTTTCAGAAATAATGTTGTGAGTGTGTATGTATATGTGTATCTTTGCCTTTTATTTGCAAATCTCTGATGCCTGTTTTAACAGTCAGCTTTCTCTCTGTTCTAGCAATATAGCTTTGGTTAATCCATAGCTGTAATACAGGCAGTTAAAGTCGAAAAGGACTTAATCTTACCAGATGTAAAGAAAACATTGCAGCTATTCAGGGGGGCTTGAAGAGTCAATTTTTTCCTTATTCTGTAACATTTTGATGAGAGTGTTCAGATAAATCAAGATTGCTGGAAAATGCCAGAAAATTGTCAATACTGTGTTTTATTTTTCTTCGTATAATACAGGTAGTATTGAGGTGTTTACAGCAAGAGGCTAGCAGCCAAGAGTTTGGCATTCTCTTTCCATTGTGGCCACTCGCTTAGAGTGAGATCTTGCACAAATTGTTTAAAGTCCATGTACTTATTTCCCCGTTTGTGAGTAGAATTGATAATTATGTCACCGAGTTCAGTAATTGAATAATACCTTGTTTTGTTAATAGGTCTCATGATTTCACTGGAACTACTCATGGAGCAAGGTGTTCAATAAGAGTATCTTTTTTTACTAAATGCTCTGACAGTCTTGAGGAAAAACGAAGAAATAACAGTAGAAAATACTATTGCTGATGTTCTGTATTGTGTTACAAACAATTCACTTATTTTTAATTTATTTAATTGTTTTCAAAATATGCCATTAGCTGATGAGTATTGTCAAGTTTCTGTATTCCGAGGAACTCACAGCAAAGCAGAAGAAAGGTAAACACCAGCATGTATATATTCATACTCAGACCAACAGTACTCGATATGACAAAACGTAACCAAAGACAGAAAATTAAAATGTCAAGCAGTGGAAGCCTTGCTGTGGTATTCAGCTCATGTAACACTAGTTTTCTTAAAATATCTAGTCTAAGCTAATTTTCCTCTGCAGATAAAAAGAGAAAGGCAGCTCAGAACATCTGGGTTCTGCTCCTGAACTCGTTACATGGAGTGTAATGGCACAAAGCCATTTTTTTACTCAGCTTTCTTATTTTGATACCTGAAAATAAGATCTTCAAGGTATATTTTCACATGTTATTCAGGTTAGACCCCACTTTCCAATCACCTAGATGCTTTCTAAAAATTTGGTCTTTGAGTCACACGAAGCACCCTGTGAAAGTGCTTATTTTTTACTACATCTATTGAGATACCTGAATTAAATACAAAGAGGAGTCTGAAGTCATATGTATATGAACAATAAGAAGCTATGGGCAAATCTCTAACTGATACAGGAGACACTGGCACTTTTTCTTGTCCTTGAGCTAGTGGAAAAGCTCTGTGAAACAGGGACTGCAGACTTTGTTCAGGTGCTGCTGCTCGCGATGACTGTGGCAGCAGCATCTCTCGCCTCTGGGCTGGAGCGTGCACTCAGCTCTGGGCACAGCTCTCACATGCCTCACCGGAGTACCTTGCCCTCTGCAGTTTGGGGACTCCTCAGATGTGCCAGCTACCTATTCTCTGAATGTCCCTGAGTTACTCGGACTCCTGCAGGATGAAACCTGTGTAGTGTAAGAGTGGTATTTGAGAGGTATAAGGTGAACAAATACGATAAATTACAGTACTTCAAAAATTAACTGGCCTATCCAGTAAATTCTTCTGAGTCCCTCCCAGTCTCTTCCGAGCCTGCTGCATATTATAACAGCCACACTTGCTTCAAAATAAGATTTTGCTTTTAGGGACCAAAACAAATATTAAGGTTTGTTTGACAGGGATTATACTGAGCCCCCAATTACTATAGAAATATGGTCTTTTCAAAATCCAGAGAATATCTGGAAGGGAAGTTATGCTATCCCAGAAAGCATTCACTGTGAATTCTGAATTTTGTTTTCTGCTTCTGTCTCTAATTCTGATAAATTAATAATTCCTTCCTCACCAGATTAAATTATAACATTAGATTGTATTTGCAGTAGGGGAAATAATTTAAAAAAAAAAATATTTGCTCTTGATCTAAAACCTTGCATGTGTTGATTTCAGTCTGGATCAGATCATTGCAGCTGAGTTCTAGTCTTGAAAACTGTGGTTTATTATGGAAACACTGACATAACCTCAATTCTTTCGTTTCTGGCAGATATGGCAAAAATATCCAGAGACCTTTATTTTCTGACTCTGAGTTCTTTGCTAGTCTCCTTGGACTTTGCTTTCTGAGTCTTTGCCAATTTTGCTGCCATTCATTTTGACTAAAGCCGTCTTGGAAATATGTCAGTCTGTAAGAACCATTAGGAAATGACACCATTACACATGTTGAATAGGTTGGTTGAGGGGTGGGGAAAGTTTAGTAATTTCTGCTGTGTCATGGTCATTCCAAAACGGTGGAGTCCAAAAGGTTCATGTGAAAGAGAAGTCGGTATGAGAAAAATAAAGGTAAACTGCCAAGAAAAGCGTATTTTTTGTCAGTTACTTTCACTGCAAGGAAAATCATGTTGCAGGGGTCTGCAAAAGGTTTATTGATTCTTTAACTAGCGAGAAGAGTTGGTAAGCATCTCTAATGTATTTATTTTTCGTCTCTATCATTTTAATATTTTTTTATTATTCATTTTGCCATTAAAAGCCCATGGCAACCTAGCACTGTGCTTATCTCCTCCTACAGTCATTAAAAAGACAGAAACTGTATTGAGAAACATTAAGCTTACATGCAAAATCATGAAATCCTAGAGTAATAACTTGTTTATAAACTTAGTCTCTCCCTTATGATACAGTCCTTACTGAGAAGTGACATTATTTTTCTGCAAATACAGAGCTATAGAATCTTTGATATGTGGAAATGGCATCTACTATTAATGTGTTTCGCTAGTCAAAAAAACAAAAACCAACCAACCAACCAAACAAACAAAAAACGCAACCCCAAAACAGCTGTCTAGCATAATGAAAAATAATGCTACTTTGCAGGTATGTTGTCTTGTAGGGACAACATGTATCAGAGAAGTTAAGGACTGTAACATACAGTTACATACAAAAAGTGCAGTTTGTTAGCACACATAAAGGTTTTTTTAGGATTTTCTGACCTAAATAAGTATCCCAGATGCTCTTTGTAAAATACTTGGTAGGATTTTGTAGCTGTGTGGACTTTTAAAAACTTCAGTATTTTTGTCGTAGAAAAGCCAGTATTGACTTTATAAGCTATGAGTCCATTCATAGTTTCAGTTCTTAATGCTTTTTACTATAGATAGTTTAATCTCTCTCTTTTCCCCCCTTTCTCTTAAATCTCTGGATGTTCTTTTTTTCACATTCCCTATGTGCAGAACAGCTGAACTTTTGTTTACTCAAGTTTTCATGAAATTTCAGACTAGGTAAACATTAAGAATAGAAAATTTACATAGTGAAGTTTCCAAAATTTGTGAGTGATTGAAGGCACGTTGATTATAATGGAAACTTTGTCAGCTTCGCTTGGTGGCCCTTCAAGTACAAAATATATCAGAACTGAACTCCCTAATTTGTCTCCCTATATTTTTGGGGGATTCAGATCTCTGGTTGAACCTGATATGTACAATCCACAGCCAGTTGCTTATAATCTAACATGTAAACAAGTGCTTAAATAGATGTGTACTCTAGACGATGATAAAGCAAGCATAGCAGTGTTGGAGCTGCTCTTACTGATATCTGAGCTTGGTTTCCCTTAGCTGGTATTTCTTTAACGTCACTCTGTATCTCTTTTATATAACATCCCGAAGACTAATACATTTTAAGCTTCTGCACTGCATCCCATAAGATGAGGACATACTAAACTTCCAGACTAGCTTTAAATGTATAAATGGTGCTGAAAAATTATGTTCCTCTTCACATGCAGTCTGTTCAGAAGAGTGCAGGTTCTCATTGTTTGATAAGCTGGTCCTATGGTCCAGTCTTCCTGAGACACTCACCTTGCATGGCGTCACTCAAAGTTTGTTTGTGAAGCATAATTTCTAGTGATGGCATGACAGTGATGTAGAGTTTGTGTCTTCTGTGTCTCATTTCTTTCCCCCAGTGTTCTCCTGGTCAACAAAAAAGACGTACCTGAGCATGTTTTGAGTTGGCCCAGCATGTATTAGTGAGTGTATTAATCCAGATTGCATGCCTAGGCCCTGCTTTATGAATACCTTAATCTTTTCCTTTAAGGGTCAGTTTCATTTTGAGCCAAATCAGACTAGTTAGGCTGCACATGACTTTTTGCGTAAAACTTCACTGGGTAATTTCAATGCAATTCCAGTTTTGTGCAAACAAAATTAATAAGCACGTGCAAGACAGTGAATTACTGTTTTCTTTTTTTAACACCCTGACAGAGATCCTGACTGCATGCTGGCTGGTAGTATCATAGTTAATGTTAGTAGTTGTGGATCTGGGGAGCAGAAAAAAATTAACAGAATAGTCAGAAACATTGCGTATCTGTGGAATTTCCTTAAAATAGGGTTTACCTTTCTTGTGACATGGGGTTTTTTGTTTGCTTGCTTTGCTAATTTAGGACCTGTGAAAAATCCGATGCCGGATCTGTAAAGAAAAAGCATGTTGCCCATTACACAGAAGTTGAAGAAAACACTATGGGGAATGCATGTCTTCCAGTAAAACTAATGCAAAAGAAGCTTTAAGGGCATTGATAGTTGATTTTTTTAATATCATCAGCATACTCTGTTAGTACTCTGATACTAGGCTAGGTGTCTGCTGCAGCTTGTAATAAACCTCCTTTTAGTCTCCAGTCTTTCAGTGTGCTTTAGAAACTATGTTAACACGCTTTAGAATCACATTGACATTATTAGCAAAATCCCCAGCCCAATATGAAGAAATAAATGGATGCCCAGCAGTCGAGTGTTGTGCCAGCCTGGTCGTGTTTCCTTGCTTTGTAGGACCTAGTGTCAAGTGGGAGCAGGCAGAATTTGGAAACCCATGTCTCACCTTGGAGGTAAAGGATTCAGCAATGTGGTGGGCATTCACCTGTGGGAACAAGAGAACTTGACCTTATTGACTAAAAATGATTCCCATTACAGAGCTAGGGGCCTGTCTGTGTCTAAATGGAGGACTCCAGGTGTGTGCTTGTGTACAAGAGAGAACAGGGGGGATATTTTGGCAGGCCTAATGAGTGAGCAAATTAGGTCAAGCGTTTCTTGTTTCCAATCTCTAATTCCCATATTTCCATGTCACCCGACCATCTGAAAAAATGCAGGGCTTTGTATTACATACTGTGCATAGTGCCTGTGATTTCAGTGCTCCTACAACCTGCAGGTCCTGAAGGAGTAAGTCAAAAGTTGATGTATAGTATTACTAAAGAAAGATTTCTCTTAGTAACCTTAGTGACTGAATGGCTGAATATGAGCTTCCTATGCATCTTTATACCTAGCACAAGAAGTGCCACAGTAGTATTAATATGTATTTTTCTGTAGTTTCTAATAGGATTTGGGCAGTGGGCGTGGGAGAGAAACCATGCTTTTGGACGGAGGGGTTTGTGGGTTTTGTTAAGCATCTGCTCCTCTAGCAAAGGGCACGAAAATGAAAAGGTTGGGAAAAGCATGTTTGGTTCAGAAAGGCATAATTCTGTTTCTAAACACTTTGCTCCCCTTTCCATGGCGCCCCTCCTCACGCATACCTTAAATCCGCATCTCATCCCTCTGCATTTCTTCGTCTGTGTCTCTCTCTTAGAGCTCTGAATTCATTATATGGAGTAGTGTAAATCAATAGTAAATGCTAACCGCCCACTCTGTACTCAGTTACGCAATATCACATACCGTGTACACAGAGAC
>VYZW01027593.1:130345-153927 GCA_013401315.1 Balaeniceps rex | reverse complement strand
AGTGCTGCATTCATAAAGGGAGCATGGCATTCACTTTCCAGCCACCAGAGAGTGGAGGAAAGACAGAGAGCCGCAGACATCTGTTACTGTGTTTGCTTACCTACCCCTGTTCCTGGAGGTTTTGAAGTAGGATTTGAAAAGCGCATATGACAGTCATTGTTTTTGACCATACTTTACAACGTCCTACTGACTTTAAAGAGCCAAAATTTGGACCTCTGTAATTTAACCAACGATATACACAGGGCACTCTCAGTGAAAGGGCTGGGAACAAAACTTAGTTCCTGGTTTCCTGCCTATTATTTAGGACATATCTGATTTGAAATCTGTTTTCTGCATACCCTTGCGTGCATATTCCTTGGCACATGTGCTTCTTGCCATTATGGGGCAGATCCCATAGATTTTCTGCGTCATTAGTAGAGAGAGCCAGTCATTTTAAAAAAAAAAAAAAAGCTTATTTGCCTGAGCTGTTAAGATTTTTTCTCACAGTTCTGCCTGTGGCGCCTGTCACTAACAGTCAAATAAGGACAATTTTACCATTCTCTCCTGCTGCTCTAATTTTTTTTTTTTCAGTGCCAGTACATGTATTTGTTATTCTTTATAACTCCCTTTGAAGTTGGGAATCCAAGGGGAATCTAAAACCGACCAGATGTTTCTGCTGCTGGAGACACAGAAGACAGCAAGGATTAAGTTTAACTGAAACTTAGTTCTCTACAAAACCCATTACAGTGAGAATTCTTCCTCAGATAGTCTTATTTATTATTTATATTTGCACTTGCCATCCTGGGTAGGTGATACCTCAAGTTATCTTGCCTGGGAGGAAAATGGATGATTTATCCAAGTAAATAGTGTATCAGCAGCTGCCTGCATTGATTTCCCTTATGGGGTTTCAGTTCCATTACACTGCATATTTCCCACCCACACTCTTTATACAGCATTTCATGTTGAGGAAAATCATTCCCATCTCTGTAACTTCAGAGGACAGATACGTGGAACCATCCAGAGGGAGGGCAGTGCAACTCGTGCATGCATGGGGAGGGGTGACGTACTTGAGAAGGTGCTGGCCAGAAAGCAGTATGAGGTTTTAACTCCTTCTCCTGTCACGGTTGGAAGATGAGAGAAAGGAGTAGAAGCCGTCATGGGCGACTGCTAACCTCCTACAAGTGGGGGCAGAAGAAATCTCTCAGGTGGGAAAGGACAGGAAGAAATGCTATTATTGACTTCTGAGTTCAAGTTAGATGCTTTTGAAGATGCAAGACGAGAAAAAAGGAAAAAAGTTTTAAAATAGATTGTAATATGAAATACATTAGCTAGTCTTGTGGGGTGTCCACGTCCAAATTCTGCGGTGGGAGACGCTGCTGGCCTCCTTCTGCAGTCATAGCCACAAGAGAAAATAGCCCACGGTCAGACCTCACAGAGGTCCGAATGGGAAGGCAGCAAACAGAACAAGGCCTTGGCCTCTCTCTACCTTAGGCATGGCTTAAGCTAAAGTTTGGATCCAGGTTTTAAACACCCCAGATTTCTGGAGTACTTGTTGCCAAGTTATCTCATCTAAGGTTATGGGACAGTCTGTCCCTATGCCTGTCTGTCACACCCATACGTAGCTGCTGAGCATGCCGATCACTTTCAGCCAAGTCGGAAAGAACTGAAAAGATAATTCATTTTCTACAAAACGGGTATCTAAGGAGAGGAGAAAAACTCAAATTAGTGCCCCTGCTGAGGGAAAGACAAGCAGAACTTATCAGCTAAGCGTGTTCAGCAGAGGACAGCTGGCTGGCCAGCACAGGCTTTGCTCCAGAAGAGCCACAGCACATGCTGTCTGTTGCTCACCGAGAATTTTATCTTTGTTGTGGGAGAGGAGACCTACGATAATTGTGTAGTGCTCGCAGGCACTGATCGCAAATCTGTAGGAAGACAGACTTTATCAGTATTTGTTTCACGTCTGAACTGTTTTGTTTTCTTTAAAGTCTGGCCCCCTTTCTTGTTGGTAAGTCAAGGTTTGTCTCTGGCTGACAGTGTTTTCCCTTTCCTCTCTGCTGTGGGGTTACAGCAGCTTTTCCCTGATTTTTCTCCGTATTGATTCACTTTATTGTTTCACACTAAATCTCACTGCTTCTCAACTCTCGATGTCACAGCCACCATAATTGAGAAATAGTATCGGGCTCTGCCTAAGTTACTCTTTAATTGGCCAGATGGATCGCTAACGCCTTCACTGAGGCACTGTCCTCCATCATTAGCTGTTGGAGTCGCCTCCTAATATTGCAAGGCCCTGCACACCACCCTAATTTGTTTTTAAACAGGAAAATCAAAACCTTGGTAATTATATAGAGCCTCCTAATAAACATCAGGTAAAAACGCATGCATTGTAACGAGCCCTTTTCAGAACAGCAAAAGGGAGTGGAGAAAATAATTTGCTAGTGCCTACACTTACTTAAAGCTGCTTTTCTGATTTTAAAATATAAAAAGAAGTCAGGTCCTGGGAACACTAGGTGATTTTGGATGTTCTGTGGGGTTTCGAGGAAAGGTAAAAAGAAAAGAAAGTAATCACATGTTTTTCATTTTATATTTTTAGGACCTGAATTTCCCAGCTTTATATTAAAAGGAAACAGGTTAAAATCAGAGAGTTTTGGACCTGTGTATTTTCTCCTCTTCTTTATTTTTTTGTCAAGGCATCAAGGCAGATGGTATGAAAAGCATTTGTATTGGTCTCTCTGCTGACGGAGCTTAACCTAATAATCCAGGACTTGGAACCGGGTGCTTCGATAAAAACACTTTCTGAGAGATTTTTCCATTCAAAACACCAGGAGAAGTTTTTTAATTGACAACATCAGAAATTAGTATCCTGCCAGGACTACATTTCTTTGCACCTTATTACTCAGAACAAAAGATTACTATATACTCATTCTGAGCCTGAGAGTTTTCAATAATTTTTTCCTAAATTAAACCAAAGACAAAGTGAAATGGTTTACCACAGGATTGTGAGAGTGAAAACAGGGGGAAAGTCCCAGTTCCGTGTCAGTTATTACTTTGTCCTAGTTTAAGCACTTGACTCTCTTCTGGTGATTGCTCCATTTTCTTGTTTTTTATAGTGTGCTAGATACTTTGAAATTTGCAGACTTAGCTCAGTCTTTGAAATGAAGAAATCTCAGCTCTGAAAATGCCAAATTAAACTGTGATTCTGAGTTCCCCTTAACTGTGAGCAACTTCACGTACAGAAAAAGCAGCACTCCAGCGTGGTTCCCCTTCATTCAGCTTTGGTCTGAGCTTCATCTCATAACCCAACTGTAATGGGGCAAACTGAAAGACCAAAGCCAACATATAAGAAGGTAACATGGTTCACATCTAAAATTTGGAGCTCAGGTCTGTGTGGACCCCACCTGCATTCTTAGATTTTTGTGTGTGTGTGTTCTTGAGACATTGCATTTGGAATATATACAGGAAACTAAGCCTAGCTGAGAAGATTGTAAACATTTTCCTGTGTATGTTTTGATAGAATGGTATGGGGGCGGGGGGCAGGGCTGTGGATTTAAAAAATATTTTTATGCTTTCGTAACACAATCCATAGTCCATTTTAGACTTAGTTCTGATTAAACAAAGATATTCAGATGTGCCATGGAAGTCAGCAAATAATGAAACAGGTTCCTTAGCATTGTGATACCAACACTGCAAAGCAGCCTGACCAAGTGGGAGAGGATACACCCTACTTTCTTGGGTCAGTTTGTGATTTTTTTTTTCCAGCTGCTATGCAGTGGCTTTAAAGGTTACTTCTTGTGTCATTTACAGTTGTCTTCTTCCATACAGCAGCACTGCAGGTAAGAGTGTGCAGTGGACAGGGCCTGTTCTGCAAACAGCAGGTGCAAGGACATGGCTTACCTATTGTCTGTAACATACTGTCTTACACAGTCAAACAGGAATCTCTCTTTTATCTCTTGCAGTCTCGGGTATTAGAGTATACAGGCAATGAGTCCAAACCAGCAGGGAGCCAGAGGGTAGATTGCACATCTGACTGTGAGAGTCATCATCAGGCCAAGTACTCCATCAGGCCAGTTGGAAAAGCATCTTGTTACTCAGAGGTAGGGCTGGATTTATGTTCTGCCCAGCACACTCATTTAGAGAGGGAGGATTAGATAGCCCATAATATAGCTGTTGATACTCTTGAGCACTGAGGGGTTACGAGTCCTTTCTGCTGTGCTCAGGGTAGCGAGTGTGTGAATAGGGTAAGGACTTGGATGCAACCCCTGTACCCCCAAACCTGCTGAGTTATTCCAACAAAGTAGCATAGACCTCAGTAGAGCACATTCTCCAGCGATTCGTGTGCGTTTATGTTCTGTTGGTCTTGGAAAACATTATGCCTCCTGTGATCGCTTTCTCAAACAATGCTCCTACTTCCCTCATGATTTAACAGCTGCCTTGCAGTTGTGCTTCTTAGATCTACCTTTCTTAGATCTCCAGTTTGCCCCATGGCCTCTTTCATCTTCCTTTCCCAGGGCCCGGGACAGATTCTGAGCTTCCTGCTAGCTTGCTGTTGCTTTGTATCTGCCCTCAGATTGCGGGTGCTGGTGTTCTGACAGTCTACCCAAATCCTTCCTTGCTCAGAGGAAATAATAACTCTCATTCAGCTGCTTTCTTAGCATTTATTGTGACATCCGAAGACAAATGCAAACTCATCTCTGGAATCATTATTCTCTTTGAAGAACAACGGATTGTCAGGGGAGACATTTTTTTGTGTGGATTCACTTAGAAGTTCTGTCCCCCAGTGTGGTTCTCCAGCTGCCCCTGTCATATCCTCTGTTGTTGTTTATCCGACTTTTAATAATTTCCTTTTCATTCTAGAAAGGGCCACATAATTTTCTCTCTGTGTGTGCATGTATTTGTATCTACTTCATATTTTTTCATTTCTTTCAATTCATAACATACGAAATATATAGGAAAAGGCATCCATTGCGCTAAATACATGTATTATTTATTATATATTTTGGCCTAAATTTTATTAAATGCCTAGGGATTTTGTGCGCTTCCATTTTTAAGTGCTCTATTACAGTCTTTAAGGTATCTCTTAATCACCTCATATCATGACTAATTTTTGGAAGAGACATACTGATACGTGAATAGCTAGGCTACACCTACTTCTGTGTAGAAACAAACAGAGGGGAGACTTGGGACTACTGAAAGAGATAGAGACTATGGATATTCTTCTACTTAATCAAAAGAAAGAATATAACTTAATATATTACCAACAGCATTGCTTCCCACACCTGGGCATCAGCTATTTATTTACATTTTCTGGATCACCAAAGTTACTTTGAGGTACCAGTGTAATACTTGAGTGGCTTTGGTTAAATTATTTTGATTTTGACCCATCTCCATTTCAGATGGGAGATCAGGCCTGGCGTGGAACCAGCCCAAGGTGGTGTGAAACTGCGTAGTTTAATTTGCCCTGTTAACATAAGCTTTCACCTAAGAGTGTTAAGATGAGATCAGCGCAAGGCTTGCCATTACAGCAGTGTGCACAAATATGAGGGTGGAAAATTGCTCAGAGAAACTGTCATTCAAGTTCTCTGGGTGAAGTAGGAATGTTGTTTATTCTCCTCTGAATAAGAATGGCACCTTTACCTGTAGCAAAAGAAACGGAAGAAAGAAGCAGAGAGACTGTCCTTCCAGTCATGACTTTGGGTTTGACAGTCTCCAGTGAAATGAATGTTTAAGCATTGGCTAACATCCTAAAAAAAGGCAATGACTTGCAAGTAATAAGATACATCACTGGTTGGGGCAGGGGATGGGGAGAAGGGGAGGAAAATCAGTGGAGAACGTTAGAAAGTGCAGCCCTTGTCCCACTGGAGTGAGCAGGATTTTTGTTGGCATCTTTTTTTCAGTTCTGTGTCCCTAAAAAAAACCACACGGTATGCATTTGAGAGAAAAACTGGATGGTGAAGTTGTCAGGGTACTAACCTGAAACACGTAAGCCCTGGGCCATTTCCCATGCTTTACCACCGCTCTCCCAGAGGACCCTGGGGAAGCAGCATGCTCTGCCCCCCAGGGACAGGGGGATGGAGGCACTGGAGGTCAAGAGGAGCTCAGGCACGATGGTAACAGTAGTCTTCCGAGGAGGTTAGGTAGATACCGAAGTTCAGTGTGATGAATTACGTTAATTGAACTGAAAGTAGAAAGCGTGGACATGTAATGAAAATGGTTCCTCGTACTGGGAGCTGTTGTGTGCGCACCAGATATGCACCCGGCTGTGAGCTGCTGCACAGCTTTTCTTTCAGTGTTTCCGTTAAAATTTACACCAAAGTTTTTGTAGTGTGACAGTGATTTTTCTTTCCTGCATTAAAACAAGTGTAATCTATATATTGTATTTATAAAATAAGGATTTTACGGGCATGAAGGACACCCATCTGTGTTACATAATCGTAGGTACCTTTTGGTTTCCTTTTCCTCCTCTTCCCATGTTTATGCCACACAAAGAACTTACTAAAGCAGGTACAGTTATGGAGATTTTAGCTTTAATCTGCACAAGATTTTTAAACCTTTTCTCACATCATAACATACTTAACTGCTGCTTTAAAGGCAAAGAGGAATTCTGTGGCTGGGAGCAGAGGAATATGAAAGGTACAGTAGCCTTCCTGTGAGAGGAATATGATAACATTCACTGACAGAGGAACTATGAGGAACAATTATCCCAAGCTGTGTCTTTCAGACAGTGCTGTCAGATTTTCCACTTCCATGAGCACAGCTGGGCATGTGGTGCCAGGGTGAGAAATTCCACAGCGGCTAGAGGCTGAGTGCATTGGGTGCCGGCCTGGCGGGCAGCACTGGAAGTCAGGAGCTGAAACTGGAAAGAAAAGAAAGATGACTTTCTACAGCTTTGAGACTGTAAGAAAAAACAGTTTTGGAATGTAAGGAAAGAGGCTTTGAAAGATGCCCTTCCCAGACTGCTGCTCCTGAGACTGAGTTTTGTCTTGGGGTTCAGGTTCTTAACGTACCTGTACTGTCTTTACAAGACATTTGCTCCTCTACCTCCAGCTAAGGATTTGGTCTTGTGCAAATCTGCAGCTTACTTGTATATCTGTTGAAAGCTTGAGGGTTTGTTTATTTATTTATTTATTGAATTTGTTGTACTACTGGTACTTTACCTAGAGTTTTTTGTGGTTTAGGTTTGTTAGCTAACTGAATCTGGGAACTCTGAAGGGTAAGGAAGTGATGCAGGTCATAATCTGGTGGGCACTGAAGTCTGAGGTTTGTTTGGATGCAGAGTTTCAGTCCCACCTGGTTTTCCTGGGGTCAGCCAAGGATATTGACTCTCTGACTTACATGTATAACAGTGTTTGTATTAGCTAGACTTCAAGCTGATAAAACTGGTTGCATCCAGAGAGGCAAAGAGGTGAAGAGGTTCTGAACAAGAAGCAAGAGGGGAGACAGCGAATTCCTCGGTTGCTAGTGCTCCAAGTACTAGAGACTGCTTCTCTTGTATACATCAGGTTTTATGTGTTGTTTGAAATACTAAATGGTATATTGTATGTTACACCTTCTGTTTTGAGCACTATGTGCTGTTCTTCATAACTTTCGGGGTTTCTAGATGTTTAAGAATGGTTCACTGAATACTTGAGTTTGATAATCTTTGGGACTCCATCTAACAGATTGCCGTCTTAAATTATCATATAGATTGCTTGTAACATCAGATTACTTTGACTTTTACCTACTGCTTTGTCTTAGTGCTTGGAAGGAATGGTCTCTTTTCTCATTCTTTGTACGAGTTGTTTCATAGAGCTGTTCCCTGGCCTACCTTTTTAATGTTTTCTAATTTCTCCGTTGAAAACTTGGGAATTCTGGATAATTCCCTAGTCAGTCAGACAGCTCAAATAATGGACCCCAAAATGTAGGCTGTTAATTATTTTTCAGTGCAATGGCAATGTAATGTGTGACAACGGAGCTTTTTGGTAACAAGTGAAATCATTTTGGACATACTGAAGACTAGAGTGATTAGCACTTAAATAACACCACGCTTCTGAGGATATCAAAACACTTCATAGCATTTAATGAAGGAGGCCTTCCTTACATACCCGAAGGATGTACTTCACTGCTGCTAGCTCTCTTCATAGGGAAGAGAGGAAACTGCTTCAGGGAGAGGTGAGGGACGAGGCAAAGTTTTAATTAGTGGCTGTATTGTCTGGTGATGATCTCAGTCAAACACAGACCAAAAGACTCTGCATTTTAGTCCTTTGCGTGAACCCTAGAGGGGCCCATGGTCAGCGGGGAATTCCTGCAGCAGCTACTGCCTTACTGGGGCTCTCCATGGCCTGACAGGAGGGTGGCTCCGGGGGGGAGAAAGCCCTGGGGGGGCTCATGCAATGGCTAAAGAGAGAAGGGAGAACATGAACGCCTTATAAAACCATGGGTAGATAGCTAGTTATGGAGGGAGAGGTTGGAGGAATGCAAGAGTGAGGGAGAAAGTAGATGAGACTGTGTGTGTTTGCGGGGGGGGGAGTGGGGACTAGTGCATCTGTGAGCCCAAAAAATAATGGGCAAAGGAGAGAAAGATGTGGAATACTGTCATATTTGCTTTCAACTACTGGAACACAGAAACTCATTTCCTTTTCTGTGTAATCAGCACTGCAAAACTGAGTATTTTGTTGCTAATGCTCAGCTCTGAAAACCCAAGTTCTTTACCTGTGTTTTGCAACACCTTTGAACTGGACACATAATAAATATCACCATGCGGTGGCCTAACAGGATTATTTTAGGATAATGGTCAACTGGAATTTTTTAGCCTTTATGTGATAAGGGATGAGGCCATTGTCTCATGGTTGCTCTGGCTGATCTTTTTAGCAATATAAGAGTACTGTGCTGTGAGCATCTTCCTTGTGTGCTCAGCCTATCCATGAGATAAGGATAGCAGACCCCAGAGTCTGTCTTAAATTCCTTTGTAAATAGGTACAGCTGGTTTGCTATTATTTTTTCTTCAGTAATTACAGTAAAAATGTATTCTAAATTGTATCAGGTCTTAGTGTGTTGGTTTTTTTTTTTACTTTGGCTTCAGCAGTATTTTTAAATCAGCGAACTATAGGGACTTGTTTTTAAATTTTAAGAGAAAACCCCCTAGGCACAGAAATACATTTGCTTTCTGGGCGTTAACATAGCCTTAAAGTGGGAAAAGTGGGCATGGAGAGTGATAGCTGTGCATGACTCTCAGGATTGCTTTTGCTGTATTAGACAAGTTACCTTTTAAATTCAGTATTCTGGTCTTAGGAATAGCCGGTGAGGAAGGCAGATATCTTCAGACATATATATGTGTGACATTTAAAAATTGTATTACTTGAAAAATACCATCACTGTTACGATTTGTTCACTGCTGAAGCATACATACAGTTGAAGAAGGTCTGTGCTGATTAATGAGACAATTATTAATACCAGAGTAATCAGACCTCATACTTTTAAGACACCAACAGAAAGACACAAATACGTTTTTTGAAAAGCATTATCCTATCTGTAGTTGTCACTGGCTAGTTTGGCTGAGATGTACATAATGATAGTTGGACTTCAAAGTACTAAAGCACTGTCTCTCAAGACATATCTTGCACATGACAAATTAAGAAAATTAAAAACTGACAATTTGAAAGACTTAACCAAGCCCATGAAGCAGCTTTCTGTCTGGTCGGCAGCTGACACAGGAATGCTGCCATTCAGACCCAGGCCATGGGTTCTCAGCTGTTATGTCCTCGATCCTGAATAGGTGCAACACGAAAAGTCTGTAACCAAAAAATTTTATCCTGGCTTAGGGATCCATGTTTTGTAGCATCCTGGATACGCTTTCCTGCTCTTTATGACAACTGACAACTACACTGGCTCTCATGCCAGTGTATTTAACACTGACATAAGATGATGTTAAGGTGAAATAATGAAAGTTTTATCAGAGAATTGGAGGTTACCGGAGGTTGTTAGAGATTTGGCTATGAACAAACAAATATACATCCAAGTCCCACTACTGCAGTCAGCCAGCAAAGGGGTACCTCTGAAAGCTCACACATTTATTAGGTAAAACACATTTTCAGGCAGAATAACGATGTGTTTCTTCAATTCTTCCTGTGGTGGAAGGTGGTCCTTGGCCTAATTTCATGTTGCCTCTGCGCTACAAAACCGATTAACCTTGAGCATGTAGCATTTGCAGCTGAGTTTGAAGACAATCTCATTTAGTGCTGAAGAACACTAGTGTTTCTCATCTAAGGGATTCTTCTGCACAACAGTGTTGTGTTTGGTTTTGAATATCAGGCTGCACGACCATTTTTCAGAGTTGGCATTAGTACACTTCCATGGCTCCTCACCGGCTCCTGACAGGCCTTTTGGCTGTATGTTTTATTATTTGTATTTATTATTTTCAGTCTTACTGCAGTTTTCTTTTTAAACAGTAGCCAGAGCTGACTCACTGCTGTTAACTCCATGACCTGCTTCCCATTTCAACCCCCACCTGCTTAAAAAGTTTAGTAGTTGGCAGTATGTCTCCTGGGACTGATGTCAGAGCAATGGGCCATTAAAAAGCAAAATGAAAGGTAAAACTCCTTTTGGCTTGTGTTGCGGGAGCTCTGGATCTGCAAGTGAATACCTGCTTTGCTGATCACTGAACCTAGGGAATGGAGGAAAGAGAAGGAATCTCTTTCTAAGCAAAGTGACCTACCGGAAGTCAAAATCCCATCTTCCTTGCTGTACTAGCTAGTAAGAGTACAAGTGAAAAATAGCTTTTTTTTGTTCTTCATATGAAATACATTGAAATGTCAGGAAGAAACTAAGTAGTTTAGTGAGGAGCGAGTTGTGCAGGCTATGGATTTTATTTTGGTTTTATCATCAACTCACTGTGTGACTTTGATCATGTGTCTTACTTTTCCGCTGTGTTAAGTGAAGGTTGGAAAAATACGTACTGTAGTTTTTGATGTTACACTTTATTGATATAGATTCCAAGAGACCCCGCAGTGTTTTAGGTACTGTCCGCCTGTTACGGAAGTGCCGTGTAGGCTTCAACAACTTACAGCTTAACTAAACTGTGACAGGTAGAAACTTCATTATGCTAACTTTCCCCACAGCTAACTTCTCCCATCAAAAACAAACCTCTGCTTTAGGCCTCAGTGAAGTAACAGCACGTTTCTGGGTATCTGAAAAGGCTCAAATATAGCTGAATGAATTTATTAATGATGTATTCCCTCACAGCAAACTGATTTGTGCTCTCCCATAATTAAGCAATGCAGAAGTAGTACTTGTCATCTTCCCTTTAGAGAAAGTGAAAATAACCACCATACAATGTTAGTTTTCTCCAAAATTAAACTTTTATTGTTGTTGAATCCTTGCAAGTCTTATATTAACAAAAACATATGTTTTATTTTCTTACATGTTAATATAGTTTTTTGTTTGCATTTAAATGTTCTTGTGGAGTGTTTATACCACTCTGAAGGAAGAGCATTGTTCGCACATGAAAATCTGTAAATGAAACCAACTTGAAACAAAAGTAAAGCTAGCACATCTGTTTTAATATCTCAGAAAGTAAACCAGCTGTGTGTATATATAATATATACACACTAGTAGTAGATGTTAAATTAGATTTTAAGAATTTGTTTCAGCTTAATAGCCTAGAATGTTATTAGTAACATAGATAAGGAAATTACTTAATAAAAAATATATGATTTTTAACCTGACAATGTCCCTCTTAATTAAGTTATGAGATTCTTAGATGAATGATGTTATAAAAGTGCAGTGTGTAGCTTCTATTATTTATAAGAGAATGCCAAAGAGCTAGCTCAAACCGATTAAAGCAAGGAAAATCTCATTGAAACTTGCCATTCTGAGCAAGTGAATGGTGAATATTTCTAGAGAATTCATACAGCCTTAGCATCTCAAACATAGTGCCCAGCTAGCTTTTTTTGATGCAGAAATTGCACATTTTGAGAAAATAATGATAATAATGTTAAAATAATAAAAATGATGGTCTTGGCAAGTTCTGGAATGTGAACAAAAATAGAAGAATTTCAGTTGTGGTGACTGATGAAATTTAAATTAGAAGTCTGGGTATCCTCACCTACCTTACAAAGACAGCCTTGCACTGAATTTTTTTGTTTTTCATAAAATCTTCAAATATTCCTATTAGGCAGCTAACTGAGCTCCCCTATCAAAGACCCCTACGGGGCTTATTTCTGCTTACCCTGAGCTGGCCCAGGTATATCTACCCTTTAGCACAGCAAGCAGTATAGACCCGCAGACCTTTAATCTCCAGGTCTCCTAATAGTGATAGCAAAGATTTTCGGTCTTAGTTGTACTCAGGCATGCGAGCACTTCAAGTTCAACCCACTTGCAGGGCTGAGGAGGGATGATGTATGATGCACAGCAGGGCTGTGCTGGCACAGGGCACTGCTGAATCATTTCCGTCCCTCACTGGGGGGACCAGGGAGGCCAACATTAGCAGTTCACCCAGCGTCCCAGCTGCAAGCTCAGCTCAGCCCAGTTGTGCAGTAAAACAGCGGGACTCTTGAGAGAGTTTGTGATCTCCAACCTGTGAATTGCTTTTGGAGGTCCCATACCTCATATCTTTTTTTGTCTGTGGAATGTGTCTTGTGGCTTTCAGCTGTATAGAGATTAGGTAGGTGCATGGCTTTAAAGGCTAGTTGCTCTTGATGTAAGAGAATTCAAAGGGTAAATACTGGGTTTGTTGGTGGTTAACTTATTGTTAGTGAGCTTTTACCTCTGCCCAGTTATTTTATCAATTAGGTACTTTAGTAATTAAATTATCTACAATTTAAGCAAATAAGAAAGCTGAAGTCCCAGATATATTGAAATCAGTGGTAAATGTTTTCTTTCTGGGTCCATGATTTCATCCTAAATACTCAAATCATTGAGGTAGGATTGATTAACATCTCTTACTTTCTCTTTCCAGTGCTTACCACTCTCTTGAGGGCTATAAAAATCATAAATTATGTGGAATTTCAATCAAAATATATGCAGCACAAGCAGGTTATAGAGAAGAACTTGTAACATATTTGAAACTTTTTTCTACTCTGCCTTCAGAAAACTCCTAAGCAACACAAATAATGAAGTAGTTCATTTTAAAGGCTTGATTCTGGGAATATCATTGAAGCACTCAGAAGACGGAATTGCTAAGCACATCTTTAAGAAAATACATGTAATATCTTAACATGATTATAATTTTAAGCTAGTTTTCTATAGTAGTTCAAGCTATAACCCCTAGAAGTGATAGAATATAATCATGTCATGATGATCATGCTTGGCATGGAAAATGAATGTACTCAAGGCTTCGGCTTAGATTAACCATGCGCCACAGATGCGTTCAATGAGCCTGTTTCCTGTTTTGCTTTATAAGCCCCCCCAGTCCAATCCTTTAGAGACATTTTTATCTCCTAATAAGCATAATTGCAGTCATTCCTGCTGTCATTTATAAAATTTTAAGACATTTATTTAGTCAGTTGTGGTGTTTAAGGCTGCTAAGTTTCCCTGACCGTAATCAAAGCTCTACTGGCAAATACTTCAGTATTTCAGTTCAGCGGCACACCTGGTCTCCCGGTTCTCTCTCCGATAGATCATTAGTCTGTGATGAGCCATTTACCACGTAGAGGTTTGCACCAGATATGCAAAAAGTTCTGGTTCTCACCTCTATCCACTTCATATTGTTTACGATTGCATAGAGAGGATCTGATTTTCCTCTGAGTCTTGCAGATGCGAATCTAGACCCTGAAGCCTGGAGGGTTTCAGCGCTCTACATCGCTGCAATGGGAAATGCAGGTCCAAGGGGTTTAAAGCAGAGATATGGGGCACACAGTGTCTTGCACATTGGACAAGACCCTTCCACAGGAGTGGAAGTGCACTGAGGAAACTCTGTTGTAAACGACACATCTTGAGTGACCTCAAGGGAAAGGGGGCATCTTGCAGGCCTTCTGCGGCTCAAGGTAGCTAATTGGACTACATCTAACTTCAGCCATCATTTCTTCTGTAAGTCATTTGAAAACTACTTTTTTTGCCCCCTACCATGTTTTTAAGCTGCAAATAATTAACACAATTTGATGAGTACATCTGGAGACTGGAATTGCATTATATATTCTGATGTTACATACAAAGTGTTTGACACTCAGGCCCCATTCCCTGTTTCAAGAGTTGAGCGTATCTTTTTAAATCAATAGGAATTTTGCCATTGACTTGAATTTAAATTGTTGAAAGGGCTCTTGTTTTGAGGGAAGATATCTAAATGTTCCAGAATAAACACATCTGCTAGCCAGGCGTCACTTCAAAATCCTGAGTTTAGTAGAAAGTTTTAAAGGCTTTATGGGAAATAATGGACTGCTCTGGGGAACTGTAGAGTATTCAGATTAATCATCTAGACAGAAGTTTGTGAGTCTAGGGACTCTTCAGTATAGAAATGCTGGAATCACAAGCAAAATGTTATGGTAGGTCACTTGTTTCTACGAAAAAAGGATTATCATCCTTTTAACTTGCAAAATCCTACTGTCTAAAGGTGTGTCGGAGTAGAATAGTTCAGGCAGGGGCAGCACCAATAAAAACTGTGACTGTTACTAAATTCACCCTCATTGGTATTTGTTCCATGAAACTGTTGTTTCCTCTTCCTAATTCACATTATAGCTGAGGTTTTTTTGTTTATCCACATGAATAGACAAGCTCATGAAATGGTCTCAAGCAGCAAATGGCTTTGGAAGGCAGACAAAGTGAACTAATCTCCAGTTTATAAACGTATGGTGATGCTGAAAGAACAAATGCTTCAGCAAGCAACTTTAAAGAGGAATTGGGGTGTGGAGTTTCTGAAGGAAAGGACTTGGAGGTGACAGAGCACTATATGGCTTGAGCACAATGACATACGGAGTAGAAAAATTTGATTATATAGAGAGGGATAATAGATGAATCAACTAGAAAAACAGACACCAGAGAGAGCAGGGAGAAAATAAAAAGAAAAGAACCATTTGACTGTAGGAAAATAAAATGAAGATAACTTCGCAGTTTCCTACTAACCAGCCTTTGAAACTGAAGAGAATATACGAAATTTTAAAAAACTTGTTTGTTTCTTAGACTGCCGGGGAAAGGGGACTGCAAAGGAAGAAGTGACTCTGCTATCATATGGCTCAAACTGCTTCAAAGGTCTGTCCAGTGTGATAAATAGTGCAAAACCCTTTGTGATCTCTGGATGAAAGTCATGATAGTAAGTCCAAAAAATCGTTCAAAGGCCAAGTCCAGCAATCCTCAGCCCTGATTCAGGCAAAACTTCCATTGTTTCACACATGAGTGTCTGGAAAACAGAGGATACAGGGGCATTGAGCCAACGGTTCCTTTTATTTCCCCCCTTCTTTTTTTTCCTTTTTTTTTTTTTTATTTATTGTAGAAAAAAAGCTGAATGGCTTTTCAGGGTGGAGGAACTTGTGAGAAAGGGAGGGGGCCATCCACTTGTAATTCAAGGCTCAGTAGATACTCTCTTTCCACCTGCCCCCAATTTGCCTTATACTTTGCATCATTCACTTGAGGCCAGTCTTTCAGCCTGAAAGGAGAACTTTGCAGAAAGTTATGGGCAAACAGTCTGAATGGAAACTGTTCTGCAAACTTAATTATAGCATTTGCAGTTAAATGCAGACCAGTAGTAAAGCAGTGGGATTAGCTGGGTTTTCAGCAGAGAGAGGCCAGGTACAAATGCTTTGGTAGTTAGATGGATCCAAATTCGAATTAAACACCTTTGTAGCATCTTAAAAGAAACAGTCTCACCTCTGGTTCAGGATGTATCCCTTTTTTTTTCTCTCTCTCTTTTTTCCCCCCTTGCCTGTGTGTGCAATGAAATCATAGTCAAAGCAAAGCAAGCAACTATGTTTGGTTCTCCTTAAGGCTACATTGAAATCAATGAAGCATCTTCGTGATCTATTGTTCTTAAAAATGTACACGCTGAGTCACTCCCTCAGCAGCATCTTCTTGCAGTTCAGGGTAGAATTTCACCTTGGGTTTCAGTGATTATTTGGGAGGCTGGGGGAGGATTGTGGCTGCTTTCCTTTTCCTTGGGAGTAAGCTTTCCTAGTGCTGGTAACCTTTGCAATTACTAAGTAATAAGAAAGGCAGTTATTTGGGTGCCATCCTTTTCAAGTGTTGAAGCCACTGCGAGTTTGGAAGAGCTCAGCAGAATGCCTAACACATTGCAGAGACAAGCTTCACGCTGTGCTTCACAGGCAGTCTTAACTCAGGCAAACTCGCACTGAAGTCAGCTGAGGTTTTCCCCGAGTGAGAAATGAGTTAAAAACCGAGGCAAGATCCTGATCTTTTACCCAGGCACAACTCCAACAACTTTTGAAGAGTTGCTTTTGACTTAGAGCATTGTAACAGAGATCAGAATCTGGGCTTCAATAAGGACTTCGGCATTTCGCCCCACTCCTGTGTAGGCCTTTATTAATGTATTTATTTAAAAAAATGGACAATTGCGTTGACTTTAATAACCCTTACCTCAAAGTTCACTTGAAAGAAAACTAATAAGACTTTTTATTTAAAGGGAAAAAAAAAAAACAACCTAAAAATAAAAGTTTAGCTATGGTCAGCCAGGGTGGGAAATTCCATTGTGGCTGCAAGCCCATGGCAGGTAGAGTGGAATTTAATGAAGGAAACTGCTGTGTTTTTGTGTCTTTCTGTATGTTTTTCCTTTAAAACCAAGAGCTGGGCAGGCTTCCCATTTGACCTGATGTGACCCAAGCAAATTGCTTCTTATATAAAAACAACTGCAGACTTGGAGAATGTGAAAATGCACTGTATCCTTTTTCCAACTCAGGGAAAATGAAAGCCTGAGAAACAGGACGGCCCTGTCAATACTCGTTGAGCAAAACTATCACTCAAGCTCGATAAAGAGAGATTAGAACAGGCTTCCTTATGCCAGAGGGATTCATTATAAGTTAGATCTCTTTATGTTTTTTTTTTTTAAACAGACACACTTACCATCAGTAAGAGAAAAATCCATTTTCAGATAATGTTTTTTGTGAAGGGAGGAGAAGAGAAGCGCTTGTAAAGGAGGAGGAGGGGGGGAGGTTTTAACTAATGTACCCAAATGAAAAGAAATAAATCGATAATTGTTAAAATGTAGGCAAAAAGCCCAGCTTTTAGCTTTTGCTGTAACTTGGGAGAGCACAGGCGCAGGGATTCAGGGTGTGTCTGCTGATATTGTATTCAGATGTGTTGCCTTGGCATGTGTACTGACGGATTTATTTAAAAAACAAAGCAAAAAAAAAAAGCATTGTGTGCTCGTGAAATGACTTCATAAAATCCTTCCCTTTATGAATTATTTTGATCACAGGGCTTGTTGTTTAAATTTCTAAAGTACTGTGCTTTTTTTTTTTAATTGCCTTCTTTTCAGAACTGTCTGTTCTCAAGTTGGCACCTTCTGCATAGCAGCATGCAGAGATTAAAGGAGAGGGGAGGGAGGGGAGGTGCAGAAGCTTTCATCAGACCAAGGGGGTGACACGGTGCATAAGCAAACTCACATCTTCTGCGGGTCACCCCTGAAACGAGTCTTAAGCTCTCAGCCACTCTTCTCCCCTATAGGCATGTCTAATCTGCAGCACCTACTCTGAGGAGAGACAAGCAAACACTTGAACCGTCACATGCTGCTGTGTTGTAGGAGACAGAATAGACTTTTGTTTGCTGTGTCTTGCTTAAAATGGAGGTGAAGGGCTTCCTACTCAGGAAGGCAAGATGCCGTAACACTTTCCAGGTTTGGTGAGGCCTACCTTTCCAAAACACAGGTTTTGCTTGTGCTCTGTGGGCTTCTGACTGTTGCTTGAGGTTTTTTCCTGCTGTGGCTCACGAGTGCAGCTGATAGGCAACATGAGCACTCCCGGCGTTGCACACTAAAGGGGCAATGTACAGACGGAAACTCTTGATGGTTTCGCTCCAGTCATAGTGTTAAGGACCTGCAAAGTCAGTATTAGTCACTTCCCCAAGATCAACATCCACCATCGTCATCATACAGATCCTGTATTTATCCAGAAGTTGTGATGGTATTTTCAGACTAGGCATGAAACCTAGAATGTTTTACTGGATGAAAACACAGTACTGGGGATCAGGAGAGCTGGGGTTCAGTCACTGCTGCTTCTTTTTATTTGTTGGGGAAGAGTCACAAGGTCCTTATTACATTTTTTGTTACTTGATAGAGTCTGAAGTAAGGTAGTACTTGCGACAGCCCTCCAAGACTATTTCTGCTTATGTAAAGGAGGAGGTCAGAATAGTACTGACCTGAAGAGGGCTGTGAGCTTTTTATTGTAAGATTGTATTTGGAGCATTAGCATTTCCAAAGTAAGGAACGCTTGTATTTTCAGATTCATGAGCATGACACTGATTTGAGGATAGGATTAATAGTTTTATGTTATGTGTATTGGTTTATTTGGGTCTCTTCTCATTGCCCTGTCTGCTGAGCAAACAGATGACAGCTGCACATATAAATGGGTGTAAGGTGACAGCAAGGGTTCTAGATTATGGTGAAGATGATGCTGATTCCCATGGAAGCAAAGAATCCTTGTTTGGCTGACTGGATGCGGTGTTAGAGCTTTGCCTCAGTCTTTAATGGTAAGACCGGTTGTTCTCAGGGTACCCAGCCCCCTGAGCTGGAAGACAGGGACGGGGAGCAGAATGAAGCCCCCATAATCCAATGGGAAATGGTTAGCAATGTGCTATACCACTTAGACACACACAAGTCTACGGGACTGGATGGGATCCACCTGTGCAACGCTACAGGCTTGGGTAAGAGTGGCTGGAAAGCTGCATGGCGGAAAAGGACCTGGGCGTGTTGGTCGACAGCCGACTGAATATGAGCCAGCAGTGTGCCCAGGTGGCCAGGAAGGCCAACAGCATCCTGGCTTGTATCAGAAATAGTGTGGCCAGCAGGACTAAGGAAGTGATCCTTCCCCTGTACTCGGCACTGGTGAGGCCACACCTTGTTTGATTTTGGGCTCCTCACTACCAGAAAGACATTGAGTTGCTGGAGTATGTCCAAAGAAGGGCAGTGAAGCTGGTGAAGGGTCTAGAGCACAAGTCCTATGAGGAGTGGTTGAGGGAACTGGGGTTGTTTAGTCTGGAGAAGAGGAGGCTCAGGGGAGACCTTATTGCTCTCTACAACTACCTGAAAGGAGGGTGTAGCGAGGTGAGTGTTGGTCTCTTTTTCCCTAGTAACAAGCAATAGGACGAGAGGAAACAGCCTCAAGTTGCGCCAAGGTATGTTTAGATTGGATATTAGGAAAAATTTCTTCATCAAAAGGGTTGTCAAGCATTGGAACAGGCTGCCCAGGAAAGTGGTTGAGTCACCATCCCTGGAGGTATGTAAAAGACGTGTAGAGGTAGGGACATGGTTTAGTGGTGGACTTGGTAGTGTTAAGTTAATGGTTGGACTCGATGATCTTAAGGGTCTTTTCCAACCTAAATGATTCTATGACTCTATAATTTTTTGCTGCATGGAATTTTTCTGCAGGTAGCATAGCTTCCAGGTCCTGGTAGACCTGCTTTTAACTGTGTACAGGAAAGCTCCAAAGAGGAGCCGGTGGAAACCCTATTAACTTATTCTAGAGAATTTGCTTCACAGTTTAGAGACACTTTGTTCCCAGAAACTCTTTTCCATAGCCTAATATATCTTCATTCTCATATAGAAAAATAAGACTGTATGTAGAAATTTTCTGTTTACTTCAGGCCCTTTCCCTTTGCAGATTAGACATCACTCTAATCTTCAGAACTGCACTTTGGGTGACAGGAGATGAGTGCCATTCAGCAAGCTTTCCTTGATGGCAGCTCTTCTTGTCCCTTAGCGACGAGGGGTATTATGTTTGACATTATGAAGTTCACGTAGAATTATACTGATCTAAATGTGCTTTTATACTTCCTATGTGTAAACACTAGTACCACTTCGTGCATACTCCATCACAGGCTGGAGACTAAGCCATCTAACTTTTCAGTGTATATATTAATCCATTCATCCAGTAACAGCTGATTGTATACCTAGCATTAATTATTTGTTGTAAACATGATTTTCTGTTGCTCATGCAATCGGTTTTACTGGTCTGTTAACAGGTATAAACTATCTGCACAAATGTTTTTCAGCCTGGGCTGTTTCTGTGGCATCTAATGAAAAGTGCAATATACACATCAACAAAATGTTGTGGCATTCTTATTGTGCAAACCTGGGGGAGAATTCCTACTTTAAGAGCTTGTTGGGACATACAAACATTTCTGTGAAATATACCTATTCTTAAAGAAAATGAAATGTTATGCGCTCCAGTTTTAGGTTAGTCTCACTGTTTCTTACAGATGTTTAGAAATACATAATTTCAGCAGTAGAAGGCAGTGCCTAGGCTGACAGATCACTCCTTTTTTATCATTTTACAGGACAAAGCATTTGGCAGAGCAAGGAGAACAGCTTAGGTACACAGGTGTCTTTCTGAGATTTAAAAGTGAAGCGCTGTAAGGTGTCTGAATTTTTGACAATGGACTTTAGAACTGTTTTGAATTCCAGCAAAAGGAAATCCCTAAAAAGAGGTCAAAGGGCATTTGGCAGGTCATGGAAAAAATCCTATTGCGTGTCAGTTCTCCCAGTTTGGGCAGACTGTCACAGGACCATGTCATCATGTGTCATCTGTTATTTGAGCTAGATAAATTCTCAGCTGCTTTTTTAGCCCATACTCTTTTATTGATCTCAGAGGGAAATTTGTCCAAGAAAGAGTGAATATTGCTCCCGGATTCAGCGCTGGATTTTTATGTTCCTGGTCTTGACCACGTATGTAACCAGATTTCTGAGTGAAAGGCAGAACAAAACGAAGATGTTGTTATGTGAAAAGCAGAGGAAGGAATTTCTGGTTTAAAAGTCCAAATTAAGGTATCAGCAGGAGATTTGCAGTCTGTTTAGAATATTTCTAATTTGTACAAGCCCATGTGGACTTATTCCTTTCTTATTTAATGGCACACCCAGAACTTCCATTGGCTTCACTGCAGTTACTCTCACAGCTGCAGGAACTTTCCCAACAAGCCTGCACCAAAGACCGTTTAGCTAAGTGGGAATCCTTCCAGTAACATCTGTATGCCCTGGTCTGGGCTGTATATGCAGGTACTTCTGAGCTGAGTACTACTGAAGAGAGTCTATGCGCTTGGTTAAAGGATATAAAACAAATTATATTCTCTGATCAATAGTACTTTTTCGATGTCAAAGGAAGTAACAACAGGAAAAGCTGCTGATAAGAATTATAAAAATTACATGATGGATACTGCAATTTGCAATATGTAATGGCTCAGAAAGGAGATTTGTTTCTTCTGGAATTTGAGAATGTCACTGATTTGGGGATGTCTTGGTCCTACTGGGAACTGCATTTGTAAATATTGCGATATTTACATTACATATGCATTTTATGTTATATATTATATTTTCAGAGCAGTGACAGTAATATAAACACTGGCATTAGTATTTTGAATTTTGTTAGGTTTCTTTACCTGAAAAAATTCTAATGGAACTTATAAACTTAGGTCTTGCTCTTGTGAATACTTATCACTACTTACTGTTTAAGTGTGTGACTAGTCCTGTAGGACTAAAAATTCAGGGGAATAGCTAACCAGATGTAAGCTGAGTATATGAGTGCATGTTTTCATAATCAGGGTTTTAAATTTTTAAAGAAACTGCACAGGAATCTTATCATCCACTTCAAAAAACCAGGACCACTTTTGGAATAAGAAACAAGAACATTATTCACTAACCTAAAACAGAGAGGGAGAAAACCTAGTATGTTGAAACTACAGAATGGACTGAAATGAGAAAATTGTATTTACCCAGTTTGGAATCTGGCAAGCGCACCTGAAATACTTTTTTTTTCTTTCTTTCTTACTCACAAATAGTTGCAGGGTTTGAGTTAGGTCTAAAGTCAAAATAAATATGATATCTCACTCGAGAAGAACTTACCTCATTTATTTAAGAATTCATATAAAGCATTCAACAGGGTTGAATGGTATTTTATTCGCTTAAATTAGGGGTTGAGGTTTGTAAAGTTTAAACTTGGTCCCCTTCTGAGAATGATTTAAGACAGGAATGCTATAATCATGCAGTTATATGAGGCTGGAGCAGGTGCAGGGTATAGAAAAATGTTCTTTTCTCCTCTCATCTGTCCTCTGAAGAACTATTTAATTCTTCTTGCAGGAATCTGTTAAAAGCTTTTCCTAAGGTTTCCCTGTAAGCAGACAATTCGCTGCAGAACCCCACAGGCAGTGCCTTTGGATGCACTGGGAATAACTTGTGCACAGGCTCTTTCTGCTTCTCCAGGTGGAATGAGAAAAACAGGACAGTATGCTTAGGGATCTCTCCGTACCTTTCTTCCGAGTACAGCAGAGATTGGACTGACTGAAGAGTAGCATCGCGATCCATTTCTGCTAATGGGAATAACATTACTTTCTGTTGTATTTAAAACAATGAATGGAATTGAGTTGCTTTCCCTCCTATAGGAGCATCTGTCAGTTATTCTGATTTGGGGTTTTGAATGGATAAACAAATGATAAGCAAAAGTGAAACCGCCTTGAAAATGTTTAATTTGTAATAGTTTCTGCTTCTGAATCAAGGCTAGTTTATCAGGCTAGATGTCCTGTTGTTGGGGAAATAAGCTGTGCTACATTCCTTACTTCTTTGTTTGTCTTCGTTACAGGGGTCCCCAGATGTCTGACTTCGAATTTTTTTAAACTCAGGGTCATACTCTCTTCTTAGTGCAGATTTCTTCACAACATTTCTGCTAATATTAATGAGATTCATACATAAATTCCTTTTGTAGATACAGAGAAAGGGATCCCAAATATTTTATTCTTCCTGTCTGTATATTGGGAATGCCATCAGATGAGAAGGAAGAAAAGAGTAACAGTTTACAGCAGAAAAGTATTAGAGAAATTCCCCCAACACACACCTCCCCTGCAGCAAAACAGAAGCATGTGTGTACAGGAAAATTCTGTCAAGTTTGGTGTGAGCTGGGATTTAAATTTCCTCCAAGCTCCGAAGTGCTGGAATCCAGCATTTGGGTCTGACCCATCGCCACTTTGTGAGCTGACAGGGTCAAAGTCGCAGATAAGGGTAAAAATCCTTCCTGCTTAACCGTGGAAATCTGGAAGTCAGAATTTTAGACTCTTCTCTAAAATAACTGAAGAGAAATGGGCCCTGACAGAGCATGATTTATTCTCCTCCTTTGATAGACCTTTTATGATGGGACAAATTTCTCTGTACAGCTTCCTGTCTCTATCCACTGGTTAGCAAGGGTCCCTGGCTAAATGCAGACTTTACAGATAGCTAAAATAAGTGAGTTGAATTCTACCCAACGTTGCCACACATGGATGTGTTCAGAAAAATGATAGCAGATCATCTTCATTTCTAATTTGAACTTTCCTGTTGCGTTTTCCATGAGCTGACATTGATCAACTGAAATGGACCTTTAACTCAGACAGTGATCAGGCTCACAGATAGCACAGTTTTGAATGCAGGGAAATCCTCCATATTTCCAGAGTGTTTTAATTTTTTTTGTCACCTTTTATTCCCAAAAGCCTTGGTATCTCAGAAAACATTTAAGCAA